>CM076583.1:1209334891-1209426387 GCA_034641835.2 Pinus albicaulis
TAACAATATTCCATCCTACTTTCTATCTCAAACCCACTAAGGTATATGACATTATTGTGAACCCTCACATGATGATCTTACTCTTGATGGATGATTGTTACACTAAAAATTGTCACCTTGACATTCTGCTGACTGTATGAGCTCATTAATACTCATACATGCCTCCTCTGCAAATCTTACAACCTTTAATCCTCATGTCAAGCCCTAAAACAGGAGGAAAAACCCTAAAAATCTCTGAAACTTTGGGTACGCAGGTAACATGAAGCCTGCCTGCGTTCCTAGCTTGGGTACGTAGATAATGCATGGCTTACCTGCGTTCTAGAATGCATTTTTCCTTTGGAATGCCTACGTACCCGCTCTAAACTCAAAAAGGCGAGAAAGTATAGTCAAAAAAGTTGGTTTGAGGTCAATTCTAGAGGGTTCTAGATGAGATTTTTTTGGGATGAGTACGCTTTGATAAGGTGCATGTATGCCTCACCTTAAGGAACTAATCCCTTAATGTGATGAGTCTATCCCTTTGAAGGAGGATTCTATCCCTTAAAAAGCAGAATCCTAACCTCCTCATCTGCTCTATAAAAGGAGGCATTGGGTAGCCTCAAATGGTTAGATTTTGGAGATTGAGAATTAGAGTTCAAGCTTTATGTGTGATTGAGTTGAAGTCCTGTTGAGATTTAGATTTCTTTCTGCTGAGCTTTTGAGAGGAAAGATCACATACCTCTTTATGCTCCTGGAGGAAGAGTGCAAGACTTATCAAAGTAGAGGAGACTCCTGCTTCGAACCCCGGGAAGGCCTTTCAAACATCAAGGCTAAGGTTGTAAGGTTCTGTTATTTTAAGATTAATAAAATCAAGTTTTTTTTTTCTCAATAAATTGTCGTTCGATTGTTTATTTCAATAAGTCGTCGTTTGATCATTTATTTCATAGATTCCTTGATCACTATGATAGGTATGTTTTATAATTATTTTTTATACAGGTGCTATTTAATATTTTCTTGTTTGTGATTGCAGGTCGACGAAAGAATTCTTGTTGCGATGAAAGAACTCTTGTTGTGACGGAAGATCTCTTGTTGCGACGGAAGGATTTTGATGCGATGGAAGCACTACGACCGCAAATAAGCATTTGGATCTAAGGTAGGATCGACACCTTCATATCATTTATTTGTAAAACAAATATATTTAGATAAAGACAAACTTAGTTGTTCACTTGTTGCTAGATTGTCTTCTGACACTAGGGAGATCGATCTTGTCCGCAAGAACGATTTATCCGACCAACAATGATCATGGCCTCCCTCTAGCAATGCTTACTCAGACCTAGAACTAGACCTAATTTAGGACTACATCTCTCCTAGCCTCCTTGATAAAATGAGCTCCTTCTCTCTTGATGTTCTTGCCTTCATACTAAGGCATCCTTAATTACCTTTTCCTACCTAGGCCTCTTAAGAACGCTCTAGAACTTACGAATTTTATCTACTTAGACCTTAGGAAATATTATTTTTCTGTTTAATTTTATTTTAGATTTTAAACCTCATCTCGGGTCTAAATTCCCTTCGCTTGGGTTATTTTACCACAAAACATTTTGTGTTCAAAATCACACAAACCCATCTTACTAGGCTTGTGGAGTACCTCCCAAGCTACACAATTTAACAACGTAGTATAGTTGTAGTAATCGTAACTTGGTCAAGCTCCTATAGTCAAGCGAGGACTTGGTTAGGTTCCCAAGTTGAAAATTAAGTTAGGGTAGTTGTGAGGACATGATAACTAGGAAGGGTTAGGGAATGCCAAGGAATAAAAAGGCATGCTAACACATGCTAGACAATGTCAATGCATGTTGAGGAGTGTTAAGAAGTGTCGAGTTATCACAAGGCAGAACTAGGTCAAAATGCATTCAAATGAACAAATAAGAGTGTGTTCTAGGGAGTGTCAATGAATTTGAGTGTGCCAAGGATGAAGTGTGTTAGAAAAAGTTCATAATGGGATTTGTAAGAGGCTAGCCTATGATTGTGATAAGGGGCTTGGCAAAGAAATTTTAAACAAATGGAGACTTTGTGTTGGGCACAACAGTATTTACCTTTATCTATTAATTTTATATGACATGTGGCACACTTTGGCCGAATGCTCATGTTTTAAACTATTTTAGACAATTCCATATTGTACATTTTTATGCATAAGTTTTTGGGAACTCGACTTGTGCCAAACTATATCTTGTGTGTCTTGTGTACCATGTGGTTCTTGAAAAATCTCAATTAATGCTCTACTATTTATATGAACTAGACATACCTGTGAAATATTTCCTATGTAAGCTATGTTTCATAGTTATTTTATGGCCATGGCTAGATGTTATCCTTGTCTTGGTAAGTTCTTAAGTGGGAAAAGTTCAGCTTGGAAATGACTGGCTTAAGATGAGGTATATAAATTTCTTATGTGAACAAGGCACAATATACTTCTAGTAGGTGCAATTGATCAAGTTGTTACAGTTGAAGCAGTCCAATGTCACATGAACCGTAGTAGCTAAGCAATTGAATGGGTTCCGAAGTCATGAAAAAATGTAAGGATAATTGTGAGGGCATGAGTGCCAAGGCATGCTAGAGAATGATAACATGTTCCAAATAGTTAGAAGTCATGTAAAATATGCTAAGATGTGCTAAGTGCTAAGGCATGCCAATATCTGCAATGGTGTGACAATATATGTCAGGGACTATCAAGGAAACAAAAAGGAGAAACAAGTTAAAATACGAGGAAATGAACACATCATAGGGTTAATAAGTCATAAATTTACATTTTCCAAGAGGGGAATGCTATGCACACCAACACTAGGTGGAAATTAGTGTCAAGTTCCAAGTGTTAGTGCATTCTAAGTGCCAAATCATCCTCTGTTACTTCTCTTCTACTTTTCAATAACTGATCTCAAATAAATTTAATATTAAACCATGCCAAAGTATACTGAGGCATCTTAATGAATGCTATACATGATAATGATCATGGCCTCTTTAGGACTACATGTCCCTTTTCCCCCTTGATCAAATGATCTCCTTCTCACTTGATGTTATTTCCTTCATCCTATGGACTCCTTATAGAGTTTTTCCTGGACCTCTTAGGAACCCTCTAGAACTTACTGGTTTTATCCACTTAGACCTTAGGAAATATTAATTTTATTTTAGGATTTAAACCCTGTCTTGGGTCCAAAATCCCTTTTCTTTGCTTCTATTCCCACAAAGCCTTTTGTGACCAAAATCACACAAAGCCATCTAACTATGCTTGTGGAGTACCTCCCAAGCTACACAATTCAACATTATAGTCTAGTTGTAGTAACTACAACAAGGTCAAGCTCTTGTAGTCAAGTGAAGGCTTGGTTGCGTTCTCAAGTTGAAAATTAAGTAAGGGTAGTTGTGAGGGCATGATAGCTAGGGAGGGTCAGAGAATGCAAAGTAATGAAAATGCATGCTAACACATGTTGAACAATATCAATGCATGTTGAACTAGAGTGTTAGGGAGTGTTAGGGAATATCAAGGGATAACTAGGTCAAAATGCATGGAAAGGAACCAATAAGAGTATGTGTAAGGGAGTGTTAGCGAATTCAAATGTGCTAAGGATGAAGTGTGTTAGGAGAAGTTTAGAATAGTATTTACAGGATTCAAGCCTACGATTGTTATAAGGGGCTCGACATAGCAGTTTTAGACAATGGGAGATTACTTTGTGCTAGGCACAACATTGTTTTTCCTTTAGTTATTTTTTATATATGAGATGCGGCATACTTTGGCTACATTCTCATGTTTTAAACTATTTTAGATAATTACATATTTTACATTTTTGTGTATAAGTTTTGGGGCACTCAGCTTGTGTCAGATTATATCTTGTTTTCCTTGTGAATATTGTGGTTCTTGCAAAGTCTCAGTTAATGTTCTATTATTTATATGAACTGAACATACATGTGAAATATTGATTGTGTAAGATATATTGCTTAGTTGTTTTATGGCATGGATAGATCATGTGATCCTTGTCTTAGTAATTAGTTAAGTGGGACAAGTTGAGATTGTACATGAGTGGCATAAGATGAGTTATAGGAAGTTCCTACGTGAACAAAGCACAATCTACTTGTAGTAGGTGCAATTGGTCAAGTTTTGCGGTTGAAGAAAGCCAATGTTCTAACATGAACTACAGTAACCAAGGACTTGATTGGGTTCCCAAGTCATGAAAAAATGTAAAGGCTAGATGTGAGGACATGACTTCCAAGGCGCCCTAGGGAATACTAAGATGTGCCAGATAGTGTGAAGACATGTCAAACATGATAAGATGTGCCAAGTGATAAGGCATGCCAAGATGTGCAAGGGTGTGTCAATGGCTGCCAGGGAGTAATGTCAAGGAAAAAAAGGGGAGAAACAAGTTAAAATACAAGGAAATGAACACATATGAGGGTTAATTAGTCATCAAATTACCTTTTCTAAGAGGGGCATGCTAGGCACACCAACACTAGGCACCAATAGGTGCCAAGTGCAAAGTATTCCCTTGTTGCTTCTCATCTACTTTCCAAAAATTGATCTCAAGTACATTTAATATTAAACCATGCCAAATAATACCAAGGCATCTCAACGTGTTCCATACATGCTAAGACTTTCCAAGCACCAACACATGGCAAGCGCCAATATGTGTCAGGGACTGTTATGCATGCTATGAAGTGGAATGACATGTTGAAGAGTGCTAATGCATGTTTAGGAGTGTTAAGGATTAATAGGACAAAACATTAAGGGAGAACTAGGTCAAAATTCATGGAAGTTAATGAATATGAGGAACTTGTGCCATGGACTAGTGTTAATGAGTGCTAGTTTTCATGCTAAGGAGGGAGTGACAAGGTATGCTAAGCATTGGTAAGGCATGCTAGGGAATACCAAGGCATGTAAGGAAGTGCTAAAGTGTGCTAGGAAGTTCCAGGGTGTGCTAATTATATGTTCCAAATAGTGCCGAGATATGCCAATACATGTCAGGTGCTAAGGATGTGGAGGGTGCCAGGGTATGTCACTATGTGTCAAGAAGTGTCAAGGAAACAAAAGGAAGAACCAAGCTAAAATGTAAGGAAATGAACACATAATAGGGTTAATAAGTCATGAATTTATCTTTTTCAAAAGGGGCATGCTAGTCACACTAATAATAGGTCCTAATACATGCCAAGTGGCTTTGTGTGCCAAGTGCTAATGTATGTTAATACATTCAACCAAGGCGTTCCAGGGAATTCTAGGGACTACATGCATGCTAGCACATGCTAGGAGAGTTCCATGTTGTGCTAGCGCATGCCACCACATTCTTGGGAATCATTTTCATGATAAGATGTTCTAGGTACAAAGATGTTCCAAGACATGCGAAGTGCTAAGAAATGTTAGTGTGTGACAAAGAATTAATTTAAGGTGTGCCCAGATTTTTGAGGAGTGTTAGGTCTTTCTCATTAACAGAATTGTCAGAGCTTGATCTATATTAGATAATATATTTCCTACACATACACACACTAGTGGAACTTTGTCTAAAGGGAATTTGATATATAATAAAATGAATAGATATGAATCATGTGTTGAATCATAGGAAAACTCTATTCGACTAGTGATTACTTGAGGGAAATGATACACACTAATTACTTCTTAAAAAATTGACTGATTCTAACCACTATGGCCTTGGAAATATCATAAAAATACTCCACAATAATGGCCTTAAATCGTTATATTTTGAAAAAAAAAATATTGACAGGCATATAGCATCATCAAAAACTCATTGGAATGATCAATGGTGACGAACATTTTTTTACCATCACCAAAAGTGACAAAAACAACATTGGTGAGGGTAATTAAAAGTTTGTCACTTGAAGTGTCACCAAAGAGAGAATTAGTGATGGGCCTTTAACGACCCTCACCAAAAGTGTCATTGAAAATGGATTTGGTGATGAACCTTAAAGGACCATCACTATATACACTTACAGTGACGCTTTTTTGAGGACCATCACCATATGTGACATTTGTGACAGACCTTAAAGGCCCAGCACAAGCATGAACCTCACCAATTTCCTTTTTTTATTCTAGTGTGGGTCCTGCTAGATTGCATCGGAAAATTTTTAACTTCAACGTAAACGTTTAAGAGTTGCAATTAAAAGTTGCGGGTTGTGATCTGTGTGAAGATAAACTACGGGAGGTGCGATAAGCTAATAAAATGAAATACCAAAGGTTTGTTGTGAATTGAAATGTGCTAACGTTTAGTGGTGTGTCCCACCGATTTTTCATTGGTGGGGAAAAAACTTATGCGAAGGGCTTAAGAGTTAAAACAAGAAAGTTGCGGGCAATGGTAAGTAAATGCAGTAGGTAAGAAATAAAATAGAGAGTGTGAAGCTTGGATACTCTATTTGATTTTTTATGTGAATTTTATGAAAATACCTCCAGGTTTAAAACTTGAGGCTTGTCCTTCCCTACACAGAAAATTCAAAGAAGCATGGGCTACTATCACATTTATTCGTGGTGGTGGTTTAGATTAATTCCAACACTCCCCCTTAATCACCACTGCCGCCTTCAACCATTCCCAGACACTGTCTGAGATAAACAAAACTTCTCTGTCCCAATGGCTTTGTGATGATATCAACAAGCTGTTCCTCTGACCTGCAATGCTGCAAAACAATTTCACCATTGCTAACCAATTCCCTTATAAAATGATAATTTGCATCAATATGCTTTGTTCTCTTGTGGAAAACAGAATTATTTGATAATGAAATTGCTGAGATATTGTCACAATAAATTATGGTTCCTTTTTCTTTCTCATGAAATAAATCTCTCAACATCCTTCTCATCTAAACTGCTTGACATGTTGCTATTGTTGCTGCCACATATTCAACTTTTATTATTGATAATAAAACTATTAGATGCTTCTTGGAAGCCCATGAGATGGCTCTCGATCCCAAATGAAAGACATACCCTGATGTGCTCTTTCTGTTATCTACACTTCCAGCCCAATCACTGTCAGTGTAACCAATCAACTTAAGATTATCAGATATGGAGTATAGAACACCATACTCCTTTGTTCCATTCACATACCTCAATATTCTCTTGCCTACTTGCCAATGTGTCTCCTTGGGTGTCTCCATGAATCTGGATATCAAAATTACTGCATACATTATATCAGGCCTAGTTGTAGTAAAATACATTAGACTTCCAACCACGCTTTTGTACAATGTCGAATTGACATTCTTGCTATAATATTCCTTGCTCAACTTCAACCCCATGACTGTTGGAGTTGTTGATTCTTTTTTTTTCTGCATATTGAACCTCATTAAAACTTCTTGAACATAATTTTCCTAGCAGATGAAAATCCCCTTTTCTGTTTTCTTTACTTATATGCCTAAAAAATATCTCAGCAAACCCAAGTCAGTCATGGGTGAAAATGTGAATTTGGGTTACACTTTTGTGAGAATCGAGGGCAAAAAACCTTTTTTCTGAATAGTTTGGCCAATATTTTGAGAAATTTTAGTCGAACTATTAAAGAATTCATCCGAAATTTCGAAATTAGTTGGGCCTAACTTGCTCTTCCGTTTACATTGACGGCGTACTGACGGCGTGGACAAATAGATTTTTGGCCGGAGATGGGAAAACTGGCAACAAAAGTTCGGCCGAAATTTTAAAATAGTTCAGTTGAACTTGTATTTTATAAATATATCGTCCGCGAACTTTTACGGGTTTCACTTTCTCTCGTGCATTTATTTTCTGATTCTCTGTGGCTTTTGTTGTTCTATTGTGCTCTGTTACTACTCTATTGTGCTTTGGTGAGCTTTTTTGTGCTCTGTTACTCCTCTGTTGTGATTTGGAGTTGGGTTGCGATGAATTTCTGTAAATTTCCGGGTAAGTATCTGTAAATTTCAAAGGAGAATTAAACTCAATGTTTTGAAAATTCAAAATGTGCAATGTGATTTGGCCTAAAAAAATTATTTACAGTTCTTATGTTTTAAATTGTGCTGAATGAATATATATTTTGTGGTGAATGTTATATTTTAAAAAAACACTACCTGAAAAAGATATTTTATGTCCTCTCCGTTTACAGTCCTTTTCATTCGGTTTTCCACTGGCTTAGTCTATACGTTCTATTCAAACTCTATCACCTTTGTGTTCATAAGCATGGATACTATATTAGATAATTCATATCATGATTAAGGTCCACCATGCTATTAGGCTTATCTGCTCAGCTTTATAGACCGCACTATAGCTATCTCCACTGCGTTATCTGCCCAGCTCTCTAGACCACACTATCCATGATTTATTATATACCAGGGCATATCACTTATAGAAATCTAAGCATTTATAAAATTTTCACTTGCATTTTCACCTATTACATTGATATCAAAATATTGTTTCAAAAACAGAGTTCTTAATCATTACATTTAGAAGTCTGTGAAGACACTCTCATTTTTCTTTTCCGAGTTGGATCTTAAAAAAAATGCTGCCTAAAAAATACATTTCATATCCTATCCATTTACAGTCCTTTTCATTGTGTTTTCCACTGGCTTAGGCTATACATTCTATTCAGACTCTATCACCTTTGTGTTCATAAGCACGGGTAAGCTATCATGATAATGCATATCATGATTTATTATATACCAGGGCATATCACTTATAGAAATCTAAACATTTACAAAATTTTCACTTACATTTTCACCCATTACATTGATATCAAAATACTGTTTCAAAAACAGAGTGCTTAATCCTTATATTTAGAAGTCTGTGAAGACACTCTCATTTTTCTTTTCCAAATTGAATCTTAAAAAAAACACTACCTGAAAAATACATTTCATATATTGTCTGTTTACAGTCTTTTTCATTGTGTTTTCCGTTGTCTTATTCTATACGTTCTATTCAGACTCTATCACCTTTGTGTTCATAAGCATGGCTACTATCTTGGAAAATTCATATCATGATTAGGTAAATTAGGCATATCAAATTCCCTATTTATCAGAGCTATAGTGATTAGTTATGTTCAAAAATTTAATGGGTTTACTTATTGTATCAAGCTCAGCAAGTACAATGATCATATTAGAAGAAGCTTATGTGCAATGGTTACTCCTTTTTAGATAGGGTTGTATAGAGCTTATTGAAACATATCAATACTCCTTATCCGTTCATTTAATAATAGTGCACATGTTGAGTATAAAAAATGTCAATCTACAGCATTAGACAATTTCTCAAAATCTATTATTTCCATCTAAATGACATGTTATTCCCTGCTGATGGATTATAACAGTTTAAGGAATAGTAAAGTATAACTGAAAACTGCTATGTTATTCCCTCTCTCTCAAAGCTGATCTATGTTGAGTATAAAAAATTTCAATATGCAACATTAGGAAATCTCTCCAAATCTATTATTTCCATCTAAATGGCATGTTATTCCCTGCTGATGGATTATAACAGTTTATGGAACAGTAAAGTATAAATGACAACAATTTATGTTATTCCCTCTCTCTCGAAGCTGGTCCTCTCTGTGATTAAAGTATCAGTCACTCCAAGATTCTGAGTCTTGAGTCTATAAGAAATTTCTTATATAATGTAAGTGTTGATGTTTTATGTATAATTGTGAGCCTGTGAGCTTGAGTTGATATGAAACAATAGCATTGAAAATTAAGTGCTTAGTTTATTAAGCTTTTTTATAAGAAACAGTAGCAGTGAAAATTAATTTAATAAGCATTTTAATATGAAATGGTATCACTAGTGTCTGAGCTTGAGTTATATGAAACAGTAGCAGTGAAAATTAAGTGCTTAGTTTATTAAGATTTTTGATATGAAACAGTATTAAGCTTTTCGATATGAAACAGTAGCAGTGAAAATTTATGTTATTAAGCCTTTTAATATGAAACAGTAGCACTGGTGTCTAAGCTTGAGTTGATATGAAATAGTAGCAGTGAAAATTAAGTGCTTAGTTTATCAAGCTTTTTGATATGAAACAATAGCAGTGAAAATTAGTTTATTAAACCTTTTAATATGAAACAGTAGCACTCCAGTGTCTGTTTATTTAGATACCATACTTAGTATCAGTCACTCCAAGAGTCTGAGTCTTGAGTCTGTAAGAAAGTTCTTATATAATGCAAGTGTCGAAGTTTGATGTATAATTGTGAGCCTGTGAGCTTGAGTTGATATGAAACAATAGCAGTGAAGATTAAGTGCTTATTTTATTAATATTTTTGATATGAAACAGTAGCAGTGAAAATTAAGTGCTTAGTTTATTAATCTTTTTGATATGAAATAGTAGCAGTGAAAATTAGTTTATTAAGCCTTTTAATATGAAATAGTAGCACTGGTGTTTTTTTGTTTGGATACCATACTTTCATTCCATAGAATCAGAATCTAATTCTCTTTCCCTTCCTAGCTGGGCTAGGAGAATTGATGCATCTATATCTTTAAACTACTCAACTATTTTATTACACTATATGAATAATTTATATATATTTCCCATTTTAATGGGGTCTATCGCATTTCGAGAAAGACACATTAGCCATAAAAGTTTCCCATTGAAACCAAAAGTGATTTGATACAAAACATATGTTTTAACCTTATATAGTTAATTGTTTCAAATAGATTCTTAATAAAATGAAAAATATTCAATGTAAAACACATGCATTAAGATATAATAATGATATTTTCCCTTCTTTCCAACTTAGTGGACATCCTTCTAGAAAAATCTCTTTTAATGAAGAAGATATATCCATAGTGATCCACTGATATTTTTTCACCAACAACTATTGCATTTTGGAATTGTATATCTCAAAACTATGCTCATTGAATTTATGCATCTATATCTTTAAACTACTCAACTATTTTATTAAACCATTGGAATCATTTCGATATATCTCCCATTTTAATGGGGTCTATCACATTTCGAGAAAAAAACATTAGCCATAAAAGTTTCTGATTGAAAAAAAAAAGTAATTTGATACAAAACATCTAGGTTTTAACCTTATATAGTTAATTGTTTCAAATAGATTCTTAAATTAATGAAAAATATTCAATGTAAAACACATGCACATTAACATATAATTGTGATATTTTCCCTTCTTTCCAACTTAGTCCATCCTTCTAGAAAAATCCATTTTAATGAAGCAAATACATCCATAGTGATCCACTGATATTTGTTCACCAACAACTATTCCATTTTTGACTTATATAACTCAAAACTATGCTCATTAAATTTATGCATCTATATCCAGTAAATTCCCCTACAGTCAATCTCTAGAATAGATCTAAATAGAATTTCTTCATTTTACTATCCATAAAACACAACCACTTTAAGGCAAACTGTGTACATGTGTCATTTCTCCCATAAATTCTTAGGCAAAATTTTTAAAGAATACATGTCATGTTGGCTTTCTCCCATTAACTTTAAAGCACGTTTTTTGTAAGTGCATAAAATAAATTTTCAAACCATGTAAATTTCATTTCACTCAAGATTTAAGGCCTAAAAATTGAACCTAAAGTGGTTGAACTCTCATAGAATTTTGAACTTCCATAGGATTTTAGTTTGTCGGTTGAGTGTTAGTTTCTACAAGTTCTAAAGGCAGAGTCTGTAAAGGGACGGGTAGCCTCTGAATCTCATATTTTCTCAAATGTGACATATCCAGTAAATGCCCCTACATTCAATCTCTGTAATAGATCTAAATAGAAAATTTTCATTTTAATAGCTCCATAGAACACAACCACTTTAAGGCAAATTGTGTACATGTGTCATTTCTCTCATAAATTCTTAGGCATAGTTTTTAAAGCATACATGTCATATTGGCTTTCTCCCATTAACTTTAAAGCATGTTTTTTGTAAGTGCATAAGATAATTTTGCAAACCATGTAAATGTCATTTCTCTCAAGCTTTAAGGCCTAAAAATTGAACCTAAAGTGGCTGAAATCTCATAGAATTTTGAACTTCCATAGTATTTTAGTCTGTCTGTTGAGTGTTAACTTCTACAAGTTCTAAAGGAAAAGTATGTAAAGGGCCAGGTAGCCTGTGGATCTCATCTTTTCTCAAAGGTGACATATCTAGAAAATGCCCCTATAGTCAATCTTTGTAATAGATCTAAATAGAAGTTCTTCATTTTAATATCCACTAACCTCAACCACTTTAAGGCAAACTGTGTACATGTGTCATTTTTCCCATAAATTCTTAAGAAAAGTTTTTAAAGCATACATGTCATGTTGGATTTCTTCCATTAACTTTAAAGCATGTTTTTTGTAAGTGCGCAAAATAATTTTGCAAACCATGTAAATGTCATTTCTCTCAAACTTTAAGGCCTAAAAATTGAACCTAAAGTGGCTAAAATCTCATAGAATTTTGAACTTCCATAGGATTTTAGTCTGTCTGTTGTGAGTTAACTTCTACAAGTTCTAAAGGTAGAGTCTGTAAAGGGCCAGGTAGCCTTTGGATCTCATCTTTTCTCAAAGGTCACATATCCAGTAAATTCCCCTGCAGTCAATCTCTATAACAAATCTAAATAGAAGTTCTTCATTTTAATATCCATTAACCTCAACCACTTTAAGGCAAACTGTAAACATGTGTCATTTCTCCCATAGATTCTTAGGCAAAGTTTTTAAAGCATACATGTGATGTTGGCTTTCTCCCATTAACTTTAAAGCATGTTTTTTGTAAGTGCATAAAATAATTTTGCAAACCATGTAAATGTCATTTATCTCAAACTTTAAGGCCTAAAAATTTAACCTAAAGTGGCTGAACTCTCATAGGATTTTCAACTTCCATAGGATTTTAGTTTGTCTGTTGAGGGTTAACTTATACAAGTTCTAAAGGCAAAGTCTGTAAAGGGCCAGGTAGCCTCTGGATCTCATCTTTCTCAAATGTGACATATCCAGTAAATTCCCCAACAGTCAATCTATGTAACAGATCTAGATAGAAGTTATTCATTTTAATATCCATAAACCTCAACCACTTTTAGGAAAACTATGTACATGTGTCATTTCTCCCATAAATTCTTAGGCAACCTTTTTAAAGAATACATGTCATGTTGGCTTTCTACCATTAACTTTAAAGCATGTGTTTTTTTAAATGCATAAAATAATTTTTCAAACCATGTAAAAAGTTATTTGTCTCAAACTTTAAGGCCTAAAAATTGAACCTAAAGTGGCTAAACTCTCATAGGATTTTAGTCTGTTTGTTGAGGGTTAACTTCTAAAAGTTCTAAAGGCAGAGTCTGTAAAGGGCCAAGTAGCCTCTGGATATCATATTTTCTCAAAGGTGACATATCCAGTAAATGCCCCTACAATCAATCTCTGTAACAAAACTGTGTACATGTCTAATTTCTTCCACAAACTAAGTCCATAAATTAATTTATCCCACAAACAAAAGGCTTCCTCCCATTAATTCTAGATGTGAATTCTACCATAAACGTTTTGAGTCAAACTTTAAGATATACCATGCACATGTCATTTATCTCATGCACATGTGTCATTTCTCCCATGCATTTGCAGTAAATGTCAATTTAATATATATTTTTGTTGAATTTGTTTTTTTTTTTTTCAGAGATAAAAAACCACTAAATATGGTTGAAAATTGGAAATTATGCATAGATGTTTCTTGTTATCTCAATCCAGGGAAAGCAGTGATTACATATGTGCTTTCCAATATTGCGATTAGCAAAGTCATCCAAAGGAAAATGAATATACCAGGAAGAACAACTATTGGATTGATAGAAGGTTTGGGAACACTATGGAGTATGGATCAAATGGAATTCTAGTTTTCACCAATTCTGAACTTGTGTGCAACCAGATGAATGGTGTGTACCAAGTTAAGAAGGAGAGGCTAAAAGAACTAAATGTAATATCAAAAAATATTGTTAGCCAATTTCAATTTTAGTATAACAAATTGTACAAATGTGAATAAGATATCTATTGATCTATTGCGTGGGGAAATGCCAATTCAGGATTCATCTATCAAATAGGAATTAATAGATGAATTATAATTATACGGGGTAATGCCAATGAAAGATTCATCTCTCAAAGATGAATTATTTTTTAGATGATCTTCTTCAAAAATTCAAGATTAATCTCTCAAAGATGAATTAGTTTTGAAACGCTCTTCAAAAATTCAAGATTCATCTCTCAAAGATGAGTTAGTGTTGAGATGCTCTCCTTCAAAATTTATTGATGGACATTGTAACATATCTTGGATATGTGTGTGTTTTGTACTTATACATGCATATTTTTTAATGACCGTGTGTTTTTTTCAATTACATACCAAGTGTGCTCCCACCACACCATGTAAAGCGCAACTTGGTGAAATTCACATTTTTATAAAATTAAAATGCAGGGACTTCAACAAAATTTTGTTTAAATGGAGTTTCACTTCTTTTTTAATGACAATGTGTTTTTTTCAATTTTATACAATGTGTGCTACCACCATGTAAAGCGCAATTTGGTGAACTTAACATTTTTATAATTTTTTTGCTTAAATTGAGTTTCACACATCAATTAGTGCTTTTAAAGTTGTGTTTTACATAATTTGTGTACACTAAATTACATTAATTTTCTCAAATTTATTTGAATTTATTTTAAATTAGTCAATTAAAAAAAATAATTGTAAATGTCCACCGTAGATATATATATCATGTAGGATGAACAACGAAGATCAAAAGAATCTCATATCTCTACGAGAGAGGGGGATCATGGATTGAGGAATGTTCATGGTATTTAAATATAATCTTAAATCTCCATACATATACATACATGTGTGTACATATGGAATTGATTTTTTATCAACTTTGTGAGTTAAATTAGTTGTTAATAAGTTTCATTTTTTATTTTTTTAGGAGCTAAGAGGAGAAGGGTCTCTACTCCATCAGTGCATGCCCATGGTTCACCTAGTCATGGTATGGTTCACGCAATTTAATAAATGAATATGTACTATGTATTTATGTATGAATGTATTTTTCAATTGATTATAAATTCGTATTTGTTTATGAAGCTTCTCTCTCATCTCGAGAGTTTGGTGGTGGCTCGAATCCCCTTAAAGGGACATCAATAAGTGCTAGCAGGTTGCATGAAGGTGGTAATATTTATTCCCCCGGAGGCCAATCAATGGATGGTGGTGTTGGTTCTCAACAAGGTCATTCTGGTTCTCAACACGTTCAGGGTGGGCAAGATGCTAGCAAACGACATCGAGGTTGCCATCAATTTGAATATTTTTCTCATTCAATTTGCACAAATTTTTTTACATGTGTTTTTTCTAATATACAAAATTTTATATATTGATGCAGAGGCTGAAAATGCTCCAAATGTTGGTAAAAAAAGACGTAGGGAAGAACGATTCATTCAATAAGAATATTTTCCACCCACCATGACTTATCTGGCTGACATTTTCGATATATCATGGGAAAGAAACATGCAGCAATGCACCTTAGAAGGGTGTCAACATCTTCATGCAAAATTTCAGAGAGATCTCATGTCTTTGACTCTACCTGTTGAGAGTCGACAAAGCTTGGAAATAGTTACACATTTTTTAGGCCAACGAATATGTGTACGAAAAGCTTGGGTCAACCACAGATACTTTTGTGGATGTCATGAAAAAAATAAAGGAAACAGTGATGGGACTCGATAAATGGGAGGTTGTTAAAGAAAGAGTTACAACAACAATGGAAAAGTCTATGTTTAATTTCAAAGAAGGGCCGAAAAGAAAGATGATGAAGGTGCAATATTTCAAGCCCCCTGATATAGCTCACTATTTGTATGATCGACACCTTGCGGCTTGTGGAAGACTCCCATGGAATGACGAGGTTTCGCTTTATTTTGCAAAATTATTTTATGCAGAATTATTTTTGCAAATGAAACCCAATTACAATGACCTTCCCTTTGAATTTTTTGGTCCTGGGAAAAGTCAATTATGTGATCGTAGGGGTGCTAGGTGTGATGTTGAGTTGCCTCATCCTAAGCCACCATTGGTTAGTCTACCTATTTGTGTTGAAACTTTGTGGTCAGAGATGGAAGTCACTTCTCAAATTAGTCGAGAAGCAAAGGATGCCATCATCGACAATGTTCACAGTGCATTGGGTGGAGTCGACGTTTTTCTGAATCGATAAAGAGCATGTGAGAATGCATGTGTCAATTTTGTGTATTATATCGATGAAGATATTAACAACATGACTGTTGAAGATCTCAAAACATTTGAAAATAATTGTGACAATGGCTGGCATGATCTAATTGTTCATGAGGAAGAGGGCATGGGAACGATATGTGTTAATGGTTAGGGTTCAATTATTTTAACACATACATAAAATTTGTAATAAATACATATATACATACATTTATTTATATGTACATTAATCTAACAAAAATATATCATTATATGTTAACACCATTTCCAGTTTTCACGCTTGATGAATGATGAAAATGTTAATATCACGTTTGGAGCCTCTGGTTGAAACAATCATGATGGGTCTCACCATCAAGATATGTTGGCAAAATTTAGTGTTTTTTAAACATGATATTTTTAAAATAAATAATTATGCAGACATGTACATTTTCATGTATATATAATAAAATATTTTAATAGATTCTGATTTTGTTCGATGTTTTTGGGATGGCGATACCTTCTTCTTCCTTGGGAGATGTACCTTCTAATTCCTTAGGAGATGTGCCAGATTCACAACAAGTATGGAAAAAATTTCACTTTTAAAATTTATATTTTTAAGTTATATATTCCACCTCAAATAGATCCATTAAAAAATGAGATATATCTATATCTTGAGTTCTTTTAAATTTTTTGAATTTTATGTCTTTGGAGATTTTCTTTTGGAGCCTCTCTTAGGAGATGTGCCAAATCCACCTGCAGAAGTATTCAATTTTTCAATTTTAAATATTTATTTTTTCAATTTATAATTTATAAATTGAAGTTTAAAAGTTTTATTATAAATTGAGATCTTGATCTTGAGTTATTTTATACTTAAATTTTTTTTTTTTAATTTTAGGTTTTTATAGAGGATTTCTTTTCTCCACAGACTCTAGCGATGGAGATAGGAACATCCACATCCTTTCAACCATTTGAACAAGTTGTCTATATTTTTTTTTAATATTATTGAAAATAAGTTTATATATATATGCATTTTCATTTGAAATTTTTTAATATATATATATATATATATATATATATATATATATATTGTACAGTTTACTGTTGGAGATGTTCCCATGGGGGAAGTTGTAACAGACAAGCAACAAATGGAGAGGGAACCTCATGAGGTATCGCATGATTTTTTTTAATATTTTTTTTTACATAAAGTTCTATATATTCTCACTCAATTTTAAAACATCAAATTTAATGTTTGTAGGTGCATTGTGTACAAGTTCCACATGCTTCGCAGGATAGCTCACAGATTGAGACTTTGCTAGGAAAGACACTACATCCATCTGTATTTGATGGATGATTTCTAGATTTTATTGAGATTTATAGTCTTAAATTTACTTTTTTATATATTATCTAGATGTAGTCATATATAACTTGATACTTGATACTTCTGAGATTTACAAATTTTGGACATATTTTATGTGAAATAAATTTGGTACATGTGAATGTGATATATATTGTTTTTAAAACTTAATTTTTGGATGGTTGAACTACATTTGGCATGTGAAGTAATGTTGTGTTATAATTTGTTTGGTTTTTAAAACTTAATTTTTGGATGGTTGAACTACATTTGGCATGTGAAGTAATGTTGTGTTATAATTTGTTTTGTTTTTAAAACATAAGTTTTGGATGGTTGAAGTACATTTGGCATGTGAAGTAATGATGTGATCTATAATTTTTTGTTAAATTAAAACTTAAGTTTTGGATGGTTGATCTACATTTCGCATGTGATATAATGTTAAATGTTTTTACTGGATAGTTGAACTACAATTGGCATGGCATGTGAAGTAATGTTGTGATCTATAATTTTTTGTTATATTAAAACTTTTAAGTTTTGGATGGTTGATCTACATTTGGAATGTGATATAATGTTAAATGTTTTTATTGGGTAGTTGAACTACAATTGGCAAGGCATGTGAAGTAATGTTGTGATATAATCAAAAAAAATTTAAAACTCAAATTTTGGATGGTTGAACTACATTTGGCATGTGATTATCATATTATGTTTTGTTTTTAAAATTCAAGTTGTTGTTTTCCAAACAAAAAAAAGTTCACATGAATATACATGTACATGTAGAAATGATTTTACACATGTTTGAATACATATTTCTAAACGATTAAAGTACAATACATATGTGTGTGTGTGTGTGTGTGTGTGTGTATAAAATATTCTAGGTCTTGTTAGATGTGTTGAAAACAATCATAAAATTTTAAAAATGCAATCTATAATGTATATATATCCAATATTTTTCATCAATGCACATGAGAAAACTACTTGGACAATTAATTTCATTCTAGAACACACACACACACACACACACACACACACACACACATATATATATATATATATATATATATATATATATATATATAATACGTCCAACATTTTTCATCAATGCACATAGAAAATCTACTTTCAGTTAATTGCCTAGAACATATCCGATCATTGGACAGACAAATTTTGTACTAGATTTTCTATCAAGAATAGAGATGTGGGTAAAATCTCACCAAAACTCAAAGAAGTGCTCTGAGTCTCTTGTTTGAAAGAAATCTTCATAGAAAACTATACTGTGGATGATTTATTTACATTGTGGATACTTTTTACTACAAAAGCCCACGAGAAAAACTGGTCACATTCAGTCTGTGTATATATATATTATGTGCAACATTTTTCATCAATGTACATAGAAAAACTAATTTTAGTTATTGCATTCTAGAACATATATATTTGAGTACGTGCAACATTTTCCATCAATGCACATAGTAAAACTACTTGAACAATTAATTTCATTCTAGAACACACACACACACACACACACACACACACATATATATATCCAATACATGCAACATTTCTCATCAATGCATGTATAGAAAAGCTACTTTTAGTTGATCCTAGTGTGCATGTACCAAAACAATTTGTACATGTGAAAACACTTGCATAGATAAAATAACAAGGCAGCTCAACTTTTAGTTGAGTTCTGGAAGTTCTAAAACATAATCCAAAGAGAAGAAATTGTTGGTCAGTTCAATAAAAGAAATTCCAATGGAATGCCATGTTCAATGATCCATTTATGATCGGATTTTGACATTTTTCATTTCTTAATTTTCGTTTTTTATTTGATTGAACCTCTATCAAATTTATGCGTGTTGCACACAACAAGTGACTATATTGACAACTTATGACATCAAGTTCATAGTCTTAAAAGTAAACAAAATCCCCACTTTGATTAGTTTTTCTGAAAAAATAACCTTTCAGTATAATAGATCCTCTTTCATATGGAAACCCGTGATCATTATAGTTTTCTAATAATTCCATTTTTCATTCAGTGCAATGCATCAAATAATATTTCACATTTTCATTGTTGTGAGTAGGTGCAATTATAGAAAAATATCTCTTGCACAATAAAACAAACTTAACAAACTTATGTTTAAATTTATTTCTAGATCTTTATCATTTGAAAGCAATTCAAATGTTACCTTCTCTAACAAGATCAAAAACTCGATCACCATCAGATGATATTGTAGTCTCCTCTGACTGCATTTCTTCAAACATTGCAATGAACTTTTTTCCCTTTGTATTTAGCTCTATATGTTTCCAATATTTTACATACATTTTGTTTTCAGAAACATCATTGGATTTTGTGTTGTCTATGCAAACATGACAAAAACAATAATATTTTATTCTATCTAATGCAAACACATTTCTGGACAACTTTGTTTTAATTGAATGCAATTTTCGAGTCCCTTTTATTGTTTCCATGTCATTTCCAATTGATCTATCTAATTCTTTGATCCCATTATGCCAAAAAAACATTTATATGGAAAATTCAAAAAAGAACGTAAATATGATATCAAAATACAATCAAACATAATAAAATTGTGATAAATGTACACTATTTAAATTTAGATATCCAATAAAAATTAACTTGAATGTACATTCACATTTCTCTTGATCAGTTAGTCTCACGGCTTAGATCAGAGATGCACCATTGAAAAAATTCTTTAGTGTCCACAAGTCAACTTGCAGAGGGTTTAATTTGATATCTTCGAATTTCTCATTTTATGCATGCCGCTGCACCATCATGTTCTCCTTTTCCATGACCAGTTAAAGACATTCCAACAATGTTTAATGTAGGTTTTCTTATGAAGACAACACAACCAAAAGAATAGTCATGCAGATTTGAATTGACCTATGCATCCATCTGACCATATCCAATGTTCACTTAATGTTATTCCACGACTTTTCAAAGAGTCATAAATCTTTCCAAAACAGTGTTGTAAAAAATATGTATCATGTGTATGATCATCACTGATATAAAAGTGAAATTCTTTAATAACATGTCGATTTTCACTGGTGCTTTCTATATGATCAATGTTTTGTTCAGCATGTCTATATAGAATATGGATGAGCATGGAGACATGGGTCATAATGATAGTATTCACTCTGAATTTCTTTTTGTGGAACAAATATGTAGTTTTCTGCAAAATCAATTACTGAAACAATGGTCCCTAGTGGAAAAAATTCACGGGATTTTTTGAATTGAAAGTCTTTCCATTGAGCTCTATGGGAATGCTTTGTGTCTTTATAAATTTATGCCTCAAACTTTCTCAAAAATTCTATCACAAAAATTTCTTCTTCTCATAATTCAATTCTTTTAGCACTATTTTCAACTTGAATCAATGTATGGATATGTTCATATCTCTTCCATTTCACTTTCATGTTGGACAATGATTTATCATTTATATCAGTACAATATTTGTTTTGAAATTTAGTCAAATTTCCACAATCATCGCATTTTTTACCACCAACGGATTTATTTTCATAAAATAGTTCACCGCTTTATCTTTCACATAGAATTTGAGTTATGAAATCACAGATAGTGGAAGGAAGAGGTGAATCCTTCCAAAATGTTCTACGAAAATTAAGGAATGTGTCATAATATAGCTCAAATTCCACATGATAACGACAACAAAAAGTGTCACGTATAGTGATAGGTTTTACATACCATGGCTTTTGTTGAACTAAAGCACTGAATGACACATGAATTTCATGATTCTCTTCTTTGAACTTGTTGAAAAACTCTATCTGAGTGGTTTCTAAGAAATATTTTTCGTGTTGTTCATACTAATTTCATGCTATTCTTCTTCGCATCACATGCTTTGCAGTTGGCGAAACATGCGAATTGTTCTTCCAATATTCATATATTATTTTTTTAACATTTTCTCCAAGTCTATATTTGTATGGTTTCCTACAAATATCTCTCCAATAAGCAAGTTCATCATTTACATCTATTTGCAACCGAAATTTCTGATCTTTGTGCAAAGTTTTTCGTGAGGTTCCTAATGCTCATGCCATAGATTTTACCAGGCGATTCTATTTAGTACTTGATGAAACCACTGCCATATGTATTTCTCTACATACAACTGAAACATTTTTCTGTCTAGATCCTCTAATTGAATTTATAGCACTATTTATATTTTGTATCACATTTTCCTTCATTTTTTTATCTTTGGTTGATTTTCGAATACCCAGTAAAGTCATAGCTTCTTTTAATTTCCTTAATGATAGGAGACCTTTCAACATTTGGGCTTGAACTATCACATTTTCCTTTATGAAGTACGTATCAAAAACGTGGTTAACATGATATTGTATATAATGGTCAACTCTTTTATCTCCATATGTGTGAGTGTCAACATTTTCTAACATCTCATGATTGACATTGATTTCATCTTTACATATTCGAATGAATAGTACATAATAAGTTTACATATTTAATAAATAACTAAATTAATAAATATATGTATAACTTCAATAATACGTGCATGTGCTCAACATATATCTATATATATATATATATACCTTGTGATTCCATTTCTTCACTTTAATTTCTTTCAACATTTTCACCATCTTCAATCATTGGTTCAATATCTCTTTCACTTTCTCTTTCAAAATTTTTTATCTCATCATCAATGTTTTGAGGAATATCTCTCTCTGTTTACATTGCAAAATATTTTCAAATTAGTTCATCAAATAAAAATTAAGCTTCACATTTTACACTAGGAAAATTTTACATATATCAAACTTATAATATTTCCATTTACATACCTACTTCAACTTTTAGTTGAGGTTGATTTTCACCTTCAATATTTGAGAGTGCTTCTATATTTCTTTTGCGAGATTGTCACATCTCTTCTCTACGTTACTTGGGGTCTCTTTTTCGATCATATTTTCTGGTACAATTCCTTCGATTTCCCATGATAATAGATTATGAAGTTCAAAAAATTTCCTTCAAAATTTAGAAAAAACTCAATTAAAAAAAAACATCACAAAAGATTTAATTTAAAAAAAAAATCATTTTAAAAATTTTGAAAAAAATACATACTTCAATTTGAAACACTTACTTTAAAAAATACGAGAAAAAATGTCTTGTAAAAATGAAACGAAGGTCAAAATATTTCCTTCCAAATCCTACAAAAAAATTCATTTAAAAATTTAGACAAAAACTCATTTAAAAAAATCATTATAAAAGATTTACTTCAACCCAAAACACATACTCTAAAAAAATGTCACTTCAAAAAATGCCTCCAGAAAATGTCCATTGAAAATTAATTCCAACTTCTTAAAAAATGTCACTTTAAAAATACTTCAAAAAAGCCTCTAAAAAAATATCACTTTAAAAAATACTTCCAAAAAATTTCCTAAAAATGTCCTTTGAACATTAAGTCTAAAAAGAGTCCTTTCAAAATTAAGGCTAAAAAGAGTCCTTTGAAAATTAAGTCCAAATCCATACGTTCAAAAACAATTAAAATTAAGCCGAAATCCATACTTTAAAAAAAAAATGAAGCCCAAAAAACATCCAAAAAATGTATCACATACCTCTAAGAAATGTCCTTTGAATGTACCTCCAAGAAAAGTCCTTAAAACCGAAACAATCATTTGCAAAAATGTCCTTTGAATGTACCTCCAAGAAAAGTCCTTAAACCCAAAACAATTATTTGCAAAATCAGACCAAGACATTTGGAAAATTAGACCAAATGTGTGAAAATATGTGAAAATAATGAATGCTTTCGCGGAAATTTATATTGTCGAGAAATGTTTTTTTTTCATAGGCTTCGTGGTATTTTCCAGCTGATGGAAAATTGGGTAAAATTTCTGTCGAACTTTTATAAAAAAATCGATCGAAATTTTATATCATTAGAATTGACGGGTTGTCGGCGCAAAAAACATTTCGGCCAAACTTTTTTTAAGATTTCAGCCAAACTAACGCGTCAGCAATTACGCAGAACCAAGCTCTAAATACATATATTCAACTTTGGACTGATTAAACTCCATGCAAAAATATGAATTAACTGTAGGAACCAAGACAAGCATTTTTAGAATTCAATCTACTTTCAGAAAATATAACTTTTATGGAATTTCATAAATATATCTTAATTTTAATTTTGTAATAAAACAGGCACAAACAATTTTTGAAGGTCATTATGATTCAGTGAAATCATAATTCTGTATCTTCCAAAATACATTGTAAAAAGAATTGAAAAAATTATGGTGCATTACATTGGTCCGTTGTCTCTAATGGGTATTTTTTATATTTTTAGTTTATAACTTATATGTTAAGAAATTTCTTGCGTCGCGAAACATATTCAAAATATGCATTTTTTTAATATTGGACTAGTTCAAAAAATTCTAGTAATTATGATATGCATCCATTGGCTTTGTAAATATGACGAAACTGAAGTAGACTCGGTCTAGATTGTTGTAACACATTTTGTTTCTCAAAAACACAAAGTTTCAAAGAATACAACATTGCGTATTAACATGACTTCTTATGAATCCTTTGATTGTTGAAACACACACACTCAAAGAAACGCTAAGTTGACATATCAAATTTGTATAAAAAAATTACAAAAAATAAGTAATAGAAATCTAATAAAATTTTTGACAACTTTTATTTTTATCGCAAAATGTTTTAGCTTGTAGAAAGTTGAAGAACAGAGAAAAATGAAAGTTTTTTCTCAAAAAAGGGCAAAAAGTGTAACCCAAATTCACTTTTCATGACTTCTTTAAAGTCAGCAATGAGAGAAACATCATTGCGTGTGAAAATAAAATCATCTACATATAAGAATTTTACTATCATTTTCCTTGATGTAGAGTGTGGGTTTACCATCACACTTGTAAAAACCATTGTCTATCAAGTAAGCATCAATCCTGCTGTACCATGCTCTTGGTGCTTGCTTCAGCCTATAAAGAGTTTTCTTCAACTTACACACTTTGCGTTCTTGGCCTTCTATCTCATAGCCAGGAGTTTTCTCAACATATATCTCCTCTTTCAACACTCCATTCAAGAATGTTGATTTCACATCCATTTGATAAACTTTCCATTTTTTGTGTTGCTATGGACAACACTATTCACATTATCTCCATCCTTGCAACTGGTGCAAAGGTTTCCTCATAGTCTCTTCCTTGCTCTTGCTTGTAGCCTTTGAAAATTAGGCTTGCTTTTTTCCTTTCTATCTTGCCTTCAATGTTGCTCTTAGTCTTATAGACCCATTTCACTCCAATAACTTCATTTACTTGTGGGAGGTCCACTAACTCCCATGTGTCATTCTTTTCTATTGCTCCTATCTCTTCATTCATTGCTTCAACCCACTTCTCTTCTTTTACTGCATCTTCAAAATGGATTGGATCATCAACATGACAAAAAAAAGAAAATAAAGAGAACAACATTACTATTTACTCCTTCTTGCTCATAAATTTCACTTAAATTTATGAGTTTTGGTCTTCTTGTATTTGTTGAAGATGTGCTTGGAGTTACACTTGAACTCGAGGGAGTTGTAGATCCCTATGGCGTGCTTGGAGAAGCAATTCATTGGTTTTACATTGTTTTTCTATTACTTGCGTGTGGTGTGCTCTATTGAGCTTGTGTAGGTGGAGGAGGAGCCACCATTGAGGAATTATATTCTGCAATCAATTCCTCTTTGCCTTCATGTGAAATGCATGTCTTCATCTTCATTGTATTCTCTAAAATTTCATCCCAAGCTTATTTTTCAATGAACTGAACATCTATGCCGATTATTACCTTCTTGGTTGATGGATTATAGACCTTGTAGGCCTTGGATTCATCATTGTATCCAATAAATATACACTTCTCCCCCTTTCTGCCCAACTTCTTCCTTAACTGATCTGGGACATGTGCATATGCCACACATCCAAACACTTTCATGTGAGTGAAAACTTGCTTTGTTCCACTCCATGCTTCTTCTGGAACTTTGTTCATAACAACTTTGGTTGGAGATCTAATTAAGATGTAAGCTGCACAATTGATTGCTTCAGCCCAATAATCATTTGGCAAATGATTTTCCTTCAACATATTTCTTACCATATCCATGATGGTCCTATTCTTTATTTCTGCTACACCATTTTGCTAAGGTGTATACCTTGTGGTAAACTGCTTGTGAATCCCATGGTCCCTACAGAAACACATGAAGTCTTTCGAGATATACTCTCCTCTTCTATAAGTTCTCAACACTTTTATGTAGTGTCCACTTTGCTTCTCAACAAGAGCTTTGAAGTGGTAGAACTGTTCAAACAATTCAATTTTCTGTTTTAGAAAATAGACCCATGTCTTCCTTGTGTAATCATCTATAAAGGTCAACATATAGTGACTGCCAACTAATGATGGAATTTTCATTGGTCCACATAAATCTAAGTGGACAATCTCCAAGGGTGATTTTTCCCTTATAATCTTTCCTACTAGAAATGATTCTCTGTGTTGTTTTCCCAAGATGCAACCTTCACATAGGCTGTCTAGTTTCTCTATGAGTGGTAATCCCTTTACCATCCCTTTTCTATGCAACAAGTTCAGACCTCCAAAATTGAGATGTCCAAATCTCAACTGCGATAAAAAAATCTCATCTTTCACTTCTTCTTGAAAGCACTCTTGTGTGATAGCTGCTAAAACCCTCCTTCCTTCAATTTTGATATGATCTTGAGAGGGAACATTATATTTCTTGTCATATGCACTTTTTCAATGACCTGTCTACTTGGAGGTATATCCATGATTGTGCACACATCATTCTTAAAAAACACATTGTAGCCCTTATTCACGAGTTTTATAATGCTTAAAAGTTTACATTCCAGGCAAGGTACATAATATACATCTGGCACACACTTCTTCTCTCCCTTCTTTGTCAGTATTTTTACTCTTTCTTTCCCCATGAAAAAGACTTTGCTAGTAGTCCCCGTTGTCACTTCAAATTTTACACTCTCATCCAGATTGGAAAACATTGCTATGTTTCTATTCATATGGTTACTGCAACCTGAATCTAAGAACCATACATCTTCTTGTTTTTATTGTGCTACATTACAAGTTAAAAGCACATTACCATGGTTCTGATTTTCTTTTGTAAAATTTACACTAGGTTTACTACCCCTGTCATTTTTCTTCTTTCTACATTCATTTGAATAATGGCCATACTTTTTGCAATAATGACATTGGACTTGAGATTTATCATACCTTTTTCCTTGTGCTTGATTTTGGCTTGAGCCTTCGCTTGGATTCTGGTCGCTGCCCCTTCCACTTGTGCTTGTAGGGCTGCTTCTTCCACCTTTGTGTGAGCTTCTTCCTCTTCCTCATTAGTTTTATATTCCTCAACCTCTACCTCGAAAAAAATACATTTTTGTCTTGAATGCATGATCCAATGAGGAGTTCGTTTCTCTATTCAGCCTATGCTCATGAGACCTTAGTGATGCATGAAGCTCATCCACTGAAAAATGTGAGAGATCCTTTGTCTATTCTATGGCCAATACTATGGCATCAAACCTTGATGGTAGACTTCTTAAGACTTTCTCCACTATTCTCCTTCCTTCAAGTGTCTCTCCATGAGACCTGATTTTGGTAACCAACCCAAACACATGGGTGAAGAATGAGTCTATGTTATCAGACTCTTTCATATAGAGAGTTTCAAAATCTCTTCTCAGCATTTGAAGTTTTGTTGTCTTCACCTTTTCCATACCTTGGTAGGCTGTATAGAGGGTATCCCATGCCTCCTTGAACTTTTTTGTTGTTGCAATCCTTCAGAAAATACTCTCATGTACTGCTTGGAAGATATAGAAAAAGGATTTGGAGTCCTTCTTCTTATTTTCTCTCAACAAATCTCTTTGTGCTTGTGTCAAATCATTGTATGGTTCGTACTAGGAAACCATGTTCCACCAGCTCCCAAATATCTTGAGAGGAGAACAGGGCCTTGATTGTAATAGCCCAATAATCATAATTCTTCCCATTGAATTGTGGTAGTTGGGGATTTTTCAAGCTTGTGCCTGCTACTACCATCTTGACTGTGTAAACACAAAATTTCTCATTGGTGTAAAATCTTTCTCATTGTTGGATACTTTTGCTTTTATAAACAATATTACAACTTCTTTATTAAAGACTTCTTCTTTGACTAAGAGCCTAGACCTGCTCTGGTACCATGTTGGAAATATTGAATGAACATGAACAGGGAGATGTGTTACCCCCACAACACATAGAATGAAAAAATAATGTGAAAACTAAAGTCAAACACAGACAGACAACGAATTACATAGAAGAGGAAATTTATTCAACTCTTCTCTATTTCAATGCATTCCACTCTCTTAAACATATCATAAATTACACAAGTTTTATACAAAATGGCTGAAGCCTAAGTGTTTAAATCAATTCAATTTAGGATCATACATTTAACAACAAAATCGTCCTCGGCTTTGTTTGGATGGTTATACACGAAAATACATCCATAAAACACAGAATAGTAGATGTGAAGTTTTAGTGGTTTTGATTGCGAAACCACATCGCATCTAGCACTCCATCACAGATCACAGATCATTGATCTTAACATTTACCATATGTGCTTATGGGTAAACTCAAAAATTTGCGATGTGTGATGTGCCGTGGCACCTATCACATCACAAAAAAACAACTTTACTTGTGGGTGATTAATCCATTAACTCTTGAGCTTTGTGGGTGCCTATATGCACTACCCTCTCGAGCTTGACATGTGCCCCCTTTACGACTGCATCGCAAATAACACAAAACATCTTGCGGGTGCTTAAACAGGGAAGTTATAAACATTGCGAAGTGCGGGCTACGGGCGACAGAAAATGTTAAAACAAAAAAAATTGTGAAGTGTGGTGGCATAAAAGGCAAGTGGGAAATATTGTGAAGTGCGGTGAGGTTTGTGGGTCCCGCCAGATCGCATCGGCGAAATTTTAACTTCGGCAAAAACGTTAAGAGTTGAAACTTAAAAGTTGCGAGCTGCGATCTGCGAGGATATCACATGCGAGAGGTGCGATAAGTCGATAAAATGAAATAAAAAAGGTTTGTGGCGAATTTAAATGTGGTAAGGTTTAGTGGTGGGTCCTGTTTATTTCGCATCGGCGGGGAAAAAACTTATGCGAAGGGCTTAACAGTTAAAACAATAAAGTTGCGGGCGCGAATTTGCAAGCAACAGTAAGTAAATGTAGTAGGTATGAAATAAAACACAGAATGTGCGGCTTGGGTGCTCTATTTGATTTTTTGCGTGGATTTCATGAAAACGCCTTTGGGTTTGAAACATGAGGCTTTTCCTTCCCTGCACAGAAAATTCAAAGAAGCGTGGGCTGCTGCCACATGTATTCATGGCAGTGGTTGGGAGTAATTCTAACAATTCAGTTATAGTCAAATATAATCAACCCCGTCAAAGTTTATATCCATGCAACACATTAGAGTTTCTCAGACTTTTCTTCATTATGTCAAAAGAAAAATTTCCACTTTCTTTCGAACCCTTCAAATCTTTCCTTACAACACATCATAAAAACTAAAACTTATCTTCCTTGGGATATATATCACATAAAATTTTTCTTTGAGAGACATATTACATCTCCTCAAGATTTATGCCCTTGTGACATCCTTTTCTGTATCAATTGGAACCAAAGTTTATTTTTGCATGATCCACTACACTTCCTCAAATTTTGCATCACCCTCGTTTGTCACACCAAAACATTTTTTAAGTACGAGACACATTAAATGGGTTTATGAAATCATGCTATATCAAAATCTTATTTTAATGTGATACACAAAAAAATATTTTTAATCCAATGTTTTTGTAAAGTGTGATACATGAAATTCACATAAGACTTATTTTCATAGAATTACTTGCTTGCACATATCTCACTCAATGTTACTTTGGTTGTGACATAATGTATCTCACTCAAAATTACTTTGGCCATGACATATCATATTGCACTGAAAATTACTCTGGTCCTCACATATTGTATTGCCTCAAAGTTTGCATTCATGCAAAAAATCACACTTTCTCAAAGTTCATTGTGGAAGTGTTTTTAATTCCATGTGACACATCATATTACACCTATAATGCCTTTATTGAGATCATATCTCAAGGGAAGAAGCTTTTGGTTCATGTGATTTGGTTGTGACATAATGTACCACACTCAAAATTACTTGCTTGTGTCATATCACACTCAAAGCTATTTTGACTATGACAATCACTTCATCATGATGATGTCGATTTCCATATAGCAAATTGCACTATGTCTAAAATGTCTTTAGTCACAACATATTACAAGAGAGAAGATTTTGGTTTCATGCAAAGGAGATTTATTTGTGACAAAAGTATTCCACTCTAAGTTACTTTCCTCATAACATATTGCATGATCCAAAATTTATTTTCATGTCATTCATCATGCTTCCTGAAAAATTTCACCATTATAACATCTCACCCCATAACTTTTTTGATATGTGATACACATAAAATGACTTAAAAAACATGTCACACCAAGACGTTGTTTCATGTAATAAAGTTAAAATAAAAATTTTAAGCTACATTTTTTAACATTACATAAAACAAAGTTTCATGCCACAAATAAGACAAATGCTCCTTCAAGGCAACATGTTGAATCCATTTCAACTTTATAGCAATGTACATTTTATACTTTCAAAAACAATTACTAAAATATATTTTATAATAAATAATTAAGAATAATTTAATTAATCATATAATTTCCTCCATACAAATAAAATATTTCAAATTTGATTTTTTAAAACCCATTGGTTTAAAAAAGTGGTTTCTTTGGATTGCAGTCTCCGCCCATTGGAGTGTAGTTTACAACTAAGTAGTCACGGGCCGGAATCTAAATATAAATATGATTTCAATGCATTTTAAAATTACTTTAAAATATTTATATTAAAAACCATTAAAATCCCCTAGCACTCAAATTTGTATTAGATTTTAACTTATATGTTATTAAAAACCATTAAAATAGCCGGGCACTCAAATTTGTATTAGATTTTAACCCATATGCTATTAGAGTTTAACGGGTATGCTTATTCACATAAAGGGAAAATATGTTAGGATAATTTTTATTATATTATAAAAAATGCATTTGACATATTATTTTGTAATTTTAATTTACGTATTGATTATTTAAATGTTCCAAATTTAATTTTATTTCGAATTTTATGGAAATAAGTTGAGAATGGAATTTAATTGTGAAGGTTATAGGAGGTACAGGTTATGTTTGATTCAATTTTACAGAATTTTAATATGATATTTTCTTATTTTTTATCTTTTTATATTAATAATTTACATATTTTTTTATATGAATATGACTTTGCATAAAGTTGAAGGAATAGGCTTTCTCACCTAAGCAAAATCTCATCTCTTGTTAAGTCAAAAGTTATTAATGTATCTAACTTGTAAGTTGTTAGATATATACTTGATGTTAGAATAATAATTGATAAATTTAATTATGAATTTTTACTTAAATCATTCTAACAAATTATCTAGTCAAAACATATTTAATTATAATTTTAACATAATATTATCACTTTGAAATTTAAAAAAAAAAATTTAAATAATGCTATTTCTTTAGAATTACTTTATATCTTTATTAATAATATAACAAGCAAAACTCAACAATAATATATTTATTATGTAATGTTTAAGGAAACAAATTTTTAAATACATTATTATTCATAAAAAAGAATATAACTTATATAATATTATATTATTATAATTATGTTTACTTATATTGTTGATATATGAGATATAATCTATAAGTTATAGCTTTTTATATGTGTTTTTAATTGAGAAAGACAACATCCTCATACCTTAACGTTTACTCTTCCATTAAGCATAATAATATAATTATGCATCTAATCTTTATATGATATACATAATTCTGCTTTAGTATATTTAAGTGATAAAATGAATGATTCTTCATCCAGGGTGACTTTACCTGTCTAATATATAAATAAGTTATTCATGATTATATCATGTTATGAAAAATGTATTTAAGTGATAAAATCAATAATTCTTCCTCAAGGGTGACTTTACATTTCGAATGTATAAATATGTTATTCATAATTATATCATGTTATGTATTTATCATGTGAAGCACAAGGAAACAAACTTGTTGCCTAACCCACGGATTAAACAACGGAGAGATACCTTTGAGAGTCAACAAAACGTTGAAATTAAATTTAATATTGAAATTCCACTGATTTTTAAGTATTTGAGACTGTGAAAGTGGCCCCTTGACCTTAGTAAAACATGAACCACATGATCAATCGTCAAACTGGTTAAAACTATTTCGAATTCCAACGCACACCAACTGAAAAGGTGGAATTGTGTACCTTCCTTATCCAGCGCTTCAGGATCAGACGGCTATTAAAGTGATATTATTGGGGATAATGTGCTATTCCACTCTCAATCACTAGACAGTGTCGAATCAGTAAGCTGTCATGATCTTGCTGGAGTCACCCTCACCCAATTACAAGTGGCCTCCTGTTACTCTCAAAACGAGAGACATAGATGCCATTATTAGATGAGGAATCAGATCCACGTGTACAGCCATTTATGCTTTGTGGCGCACTCGTGAAGGTGAAAGCAAATAAAGTAAAGCTTAAATGCAGCATGGAAAGTGAGACGAGGACGTGGCCACTACTTTCATGCAACCTCATTTTTATGCACCGCGGCCCATTTTTTGGGATTCTCTGTTACCCAATGGCCAAACGATACCCATGGCACTGATATTGGAACTGTGGGTTCAAAGTGGTTCACTCAACAAAATTTCGAATTCATCTATCATTATGATGTCCTCCGTCAAAAAGGACGAGACAAAGGATTTTAAAAGTTCAACCAAAAAGGAGCGGCATGTCCAATTGAGTAAAGGTCTTACAGCTTGATGATTCCATTGAGTCAGATACCCCCTTTTGGTAATTTTAGTGTCATGTCATTTCTAATTATAGTAAATAGAGCATGACATTATTTATAATTTGTGCCGGGTGGGAAAATATTTAGAATTGTTATTTAAAAAAAAATCGTAATTAAACTAATATAAAGTTTATTATAGTATCTCGTTAGTTTTTATTATATATATATATTATTATTTTTTTAAATTTTGGTAGTGTTTCTCTATTTTTTCAATTTTAAACAAAACAACAAGATATATCATATATAATTTTTGGTGGCCTCAACTTGCACGAAGGAAACCAAGTTTATTGGCCATCTTAGTGAGTTATAAGCCAACCAAAATTTAAATAGTTTGATTCTGTCCTTCTAGGCCTTATATACTATAATATCTACTATTCCATTAAACATACTACTATAAAAATAAATGCTAGCCGACCACATCAGATAACTAGAAACAAAATTATGCAGTGCACTATGTAGTTATTCTTCAGATGATTCAATCAGTGTTGAGTCTTTTGCGCTCGACTCGGGCATGTCCACTTATGCAAATTATGGAGTTATTTTTCAATTCGATTGAGAAACACATTTTGATGGTGAAGTTGCCACTGGATGGCTTGAATGCCTCGGTGAATCTCTGCACGACTCGGTTTTTGCCTTTGGGTTTCTTCCCGCTTCCTATATTGACATAATGGCCTTCACCATCAAGCATTTCATGGACAAGTATAGGTGAACTGACTGTTTGAACAGATTCAGTCAACCTCTATTATTTCCTGGGTCTATAACCAGAGGTTCCAATTCTTCATTCAGAAGGTCTGTCTCCATATTTGTGCTTAGATCTTTCTCCCATACATAAATCATACTTAAATTGAGCCGGAGTACTGACCCCATATGCATGCAGTAGATTTTGCATATTTTCTTGGTCTATTTTTCTTCCCCTTTTTTGTTGAGGCTTGCTTGTTGAAGCTCCCTTTTCCTTTCCTTTCTCTCTCGTGAGCTTGTTATCTCATCCTCTATTGCATTCCTGATTGTGCCTTAACCATTTTTCTCTTTCCAGAACCACCCAACAATTGTGAATCCACTCGAATTTGCATCGGAGTTATCATCCTCCATGAAAAAGTGAAAGAAATATACAGTCTAGGCGGATCTGTAATATCAAAGAAAACAGGGTTTTTAATCCCTCTTGGCGATATCCAAAATTTCCTCCAAACTTTCACCCAGTTGGGCTTACATTCAATCACCAGCTCGATGCATCCATTGCTTGGTTTATGAATAGTTTCAATTCTCAAAACCCCTATGCAGGAGCGTTCCATCCCCTGGTTGGTCTTAGGAAACCACATAAACCACAGGTCGAGCCATAAGAAATCACAGAAACCACCCTTCACATGACGAGCCATATGAAGCCACAGTTTGAACAAATTGCAGACTATACTAATCAATTTACAGACAATAATAGAATTGTAAAACCAATACATTCCCATTTGGGCTAGAAATGTACCATACAATAGGGAAATTGATACGACATGGTTCAACATAGACAAACTAATTGTTGTTTCAATCGGGTGGTGCAATTTCAGTGAACTCTTCAATTCATTCACCCTACTTTGAGACATAACCCCCATTTTCTCTTTCAAAGGAGCATGAGATACATACCCAGATTGTTGCAGCTTGGTTGCATGGTAGCCTTCTTCTTTGTCGTGCCCTCGCACAAGTGTTCCAGTTAATGAAACAATCTTCTTTGCAATCCACAATGTTATGGAATAACCCTTAACCAAACTTTTCATACAGCATATCACCCTTGCCACTTGTCTCGGCACGTGACTCGTTGTCAAATCCTTTATATACAAGATAATTTTTATTTATTTTTACCATTAACAAAGGTTATATGCATATTCCCAAAGTTCTGGTTTTGATTACATTTTAACCTTTAACTTGCACAAACCAACCATACCATTCTTATGTTTAACACTTGAATTTCAACATATGAATGAGTCTTGGCATTTATAAAGTATAGTTTTAATTTTTACACGATACAAACTATGGCTTTTCCACTACTCAGTTCTTTGATTAATAAAATATAGGTGTATATATTTATACTGAACCCAAACTGCCAACTCACCCTCATACCAACACGAGTTTAGCTGTCACGTTTTTGGCAATTAAATAATGCAAGTACTGGAAACTAATGAATTCTTACAACTGGTTGATATATTGTGCGATACTGGATTTCCTCGGTTGAATCTACCCAGATTTCCACCACCAGATCCGGTTGATCAACAATGGAGAAATTTGGGCGGGAGTGATTTTCGTTTACCCCGCCAACCTTAAGCAGCTGGGCTTTGTTTCTCGTGTTTGAGATATGCAATTTTTTTTATTCCATTCCAGATTGGTCTCGGCTTCACTATGCTATGTCTCCAATCGAGTTGGTTCTTATGTTGTTCCTAACCCTCTGTGTTGAGGCCACACAGTCTTACAAACTGGTGTCGAGATTACCCTAGCGAGAATGAGAGAGGCTTTATCGAAGCCTGCACATTACACATTCCTCATAACTGGGTCGGAATTGCTCAACATCAGGTAAAGGAAGAAATCAGTTTCTTAATCCCCTTCACTGTAATTTTGAATCAGAGTTCTTTCTACATTTTTTTTTCCCTTTAGAAAATATTCATCTCATTTCTTTGTCTATTTCTAAATTAATTTCTTGTTTTCCTATTATGTTTCGCAGATTCGGGTGAAATTTTCTGAAGGAGTTACGGGGTTTTACTAACAAATTTCAAGTAACAGGTTTATAAGAATTTGTTTCGTTCTTAGGCTCAACCCCTCTACTTATCCTTCTTTCTTGTATTGTCAATGAATTCGCCAAGAATTTATGTCTAAATCATTTTTCTTGGCTTCTGATTCACAGGGAAATTTTGATAGGTTGGTGTGTAGTTTGATATTAAATCTTTTTTACGGCTTAAGTGTGGACTCAATGCTGACTATTTCACCCACTAAATGTTCCAGGTATTTATTCACATGCACTGCTTAAACGACTAGATTACTCTTCCGAGGGTTATTTTCATTTTATTCCTTATATGGCTGGAAAGTCTGAACAAGTGACCTTGTTCATTGGCCTGCGATGGTTTCAGGGCTTATTTGTTTTGATGTAAAACTGATGTAATGACACTCTCATAAGGAGACTAATATTTTCTTCAGTACTTGAAATTTATATCTTCTGTTTCGTTTAATGGAGATTGGTTTTGTAATCCTTACTGTAATTTGAGTTTCAACAATTATTCCGACTAAATTTATAAGGTAGCTTTAATAACGTATTTGCTTAGATAATTTCTGAAGTCTTTCTTTTGGCAGTATATCTCCTAAAGCTTTGAGTTTTCAATGAATGAGTGTCCTTACTACTAGCCTGTAACATTAAGTTACCTCGTTGCATAGTTACAGTTTTCATTATATTTTCTTATGGTTTAAAATACACGATATATGCACATTATCTGTTGGGTCCAGCATATTATAAATATGAGCATGTTTTTAAGATTATAGCAATGATTTAAGTCCTCTGTAGACTCTTAATCTCTATTTCTTTATTCATTACTCTTATGTATAGTAAAGTCTTGTTATTGCAAAGATATTATGGTGAAGTTTCATTCTCTTAACTTCGAACCTAGAAAATTTTATAAGGTTTCATGCTACAAACTACCTTTTTTCTATTGTCTTTGCCAAGTTTTTGAATATTAAATTTTTTTCCTTTATGTCTTTTTATGACATAGATCTAAATGAGGTGACCCGACCACCGTACTCTGAGTTCGTGTATAGAATCATAATGGAGACAGATAGGTGATGTGTCTCGGGTAGGGTTTCACCCAATAACTAAGACAAAAGCTCTATCATTGCTTCTCCAACTACACCAATTTCTAATTCCAATAAAATACCAAGAGTTCTGTGTGTTTACTAATTTTCGGCTATACATTTGCTGCTAAATAAAAAAAATATTTATCAATCCTTATTTTAAAATAATCAAGATAGAACTTGAAGTAAGAGAACCCTAACTTTTAACATTTTCTGCTATTAATTCCTTGTACTCATACAGACTCGAGAAAGAAACCAGATCTTATAATAATTCTTTCTTTAATCAATCGTTCTTTCTATTCAAACTATCAAGGAAATGTAATACAATACATAATTATTTAGGAAGAAAACAAAACATAGATTTACTTATCTGATTATCAGTTTTTTGTTGTTGTCCTCCCAGCCATCAATGGAGGCAATCACGTCCTCCTGTTGCCCCCGTGCGCCAGTCCTGGAAAATACGGTTTAATAGTCGACAATTCTGTTGTGACCTCAGGGCACCTAGTCCGGTTAGTAACAGAATCAATTTCAGAATTTTTCCTCTGAGTGTTCTTCCACTGGTCACAACCAACTCTAGAATTTTACCACTCTCTCCCTTTCCTCATGCATAGAAACCCTACTCCTCATTGGGATCCATCTCTTATCCTCAGAGGAGCTGGTAACTGTTTCCAACTGTTCCCAACCACTTTCCAGTTCTTGGAAGACTTTTACCAACATATTTTTAATTTTTATGGAATTCATTTTCATAACTTCTTTATTATTCATATTTAACCATTACTGAAAAATAAATATTTTTTTCCAGAAAACATTTAATAATTCTAGCCTTTGCTTAAAAAATAATTTAAATTGTCTTTTAACTATTTACTAACTAGTTATCTTTAATGAGGTTGTCACATCTTCCCCCCTGGAAGTAACACCGTCCTTGCTATTTCACTCTAGCTCCATAAAGAGCTCTGGGTAAGCTTCCATCATGAATATTTTGTCCTCCAAAGTAGCCTCATCCAGGACGAAGTGCTTCCATTGCACTTTAACCTAGGTGATGACTCACTTGTGGAGCATGATTTCCCTTCAGTCAAGTATGCATTGCGGCTTGATTATAAATTCGTTGTCGGGCTCTGCCTGCGAACAAAAAAATTCTCTGTCAAATTCTTATTAATAAAACATAACTCAAGTTATGACTTTCAATTCTATCCTACCTGTATACTTTTCCAATGTATTACGTGCTTTGCATCATGCACATAACGCTTCAATAGGGACACATGAAACACATTGTGTACCCTTATATGACTGGGTAAAGCCAGCCGATATGCCACAGGTCCTATCCTTTCCAAAATCTGGAAAGGTCCACAAAACCTGGGAGCCAATGTGGCACATGAGGTCCACCTCAAGGTACTCCTCTTGGGTTTAATCCTCACATATACATGGTCTCCTACCTCGAATTCCAGGTAAGACCTCTTTTTATCTGCATAAGTCTTTTGTCGATATTGTGCCGCCTTCAGATTTTGTCTGATCTTCTTTACTTTTGATTCCATTTCAGCAAGCATTTCGGGTCCCAACATTAATTCTATCTCGGGGAAGCTCCAATTTATGGGTGTGCGACATTTCCTCCCATACAAGGCCTCGAAAGGACTCATCTTCAGGGACTCCTGATAACCGTTATTGTAAGAAAATTCAACAACATGTAAATAATCCTCTCATTTGGTTGGTTTCTGCATCACATACATGCGTAGCATGTATTCCAATATTTGGTTCACACGCTCTGTTTAACCATCAACCTAGGGATGATAAGTTGTGCTAAATTTTAGCTGAGTTCCCAGTCCTGTAAACAATGTCTTCCAGAATGCAGAAGTAAAATTAACATCCCGGTCTGAAATCACTGTCTTTGGAATTCCATGAAACCTGAATATCTCCTTCATGAATATGTTGGCTATCTGAAAAATCTTGTAAGTGGACTACACGTGTATAAAATGTGCATATTTACTTAATCTGTCCACTACCACCATGATGGCATCATTTTTCCTTTTTGCTCGGAGTAAGCCTGTAATGAAGTCTAAGAATATGACCTCCCACTTCCATTCAAGTATAGGTATGGGCTGCAACAATCCTGTGGGATGTTGATGCTCCACCTTCACCTGATGACACTCCAAACATTTACTTAAATATTCAACAATGTTTTTACGCATACCAGGCCTGAAAAATAACTTCGTAACTGCAATCAACATTTTCTGGTATCCTGGATGACCTGCATAATTGCTGCAATGGTACTCATTCATTATCATCTCTTTTAGATAGATACGGTTAGGCGCATACCTTTTACCTCAGAAAGTTAGCATCTAATCTTAATTTATTCCATACTCAGATGTACTTCCTTATTTTATGATTTCCTCCACCTGTTGCCATAAAAATTGGTATTCTGGATCTTTTTGTGCTTCTTCCCTCACTTGTTCCAAAAATTTATTTTCCAGCTGATTATAATATAGCTCATATATACCATATAGTTTTATTCTTAAAGCTTCAGCTACCTAGTTTTCTTTTCCCTTCATGTGCTGAATATCCATATCAAACTCACTTAAGAAGGCATTCCATCTTGCCTGTCTTGAGTTTAAATCTACTTGCTTGAAGTAGCTATTCAAGCTGTGATGATCTGTTTTTAACACAAACTTCTTGCCCAGCAAGTAGTGTCTCCATACTGGAGCACATGTACTACTTTTGTTAATTCCAGATCATACGCTGAATACCTTTTCTCATGATCCTTCAACTTTCTTGATTCATATACCACCACTTTTCCTTCCTGAGATAGAATTGCCCCAACACCTTCTTTACTTGTGTATGTACACACTTCAAATTCTTTGTTGGGATCAACTACCCTTAACATAGGTGCAATGGTCAAAAGTTGTTTCAGCTTTTTAAAACTGTTCTGACATTCAGTAGTCCACTTGAAAACTTTTCCTTTCCTCTGTAAAGAAGTAATAGGAAAATAAATTTTGGAAAATCCTTCAATAAATCTTTGGTAGTACCCAGCTAATTCGATAAAGGATCTAATGTCTGCCACGTTCTAGGGAACTCGCCATTCCATGATTGTTTTGATCTTTTCTGGATCAACAAAAATTCCCTCTGCTGAAATAATATGTCCTAAATACTAGATTTCTATTTTGAAGAAATCACATTTGTTGAACTTAGCATACAACTGGTGTTTCCTTAGCATTTCCAGCACAATCCTCAAATGCTCTTTATGCTCTTCCTGGTTTTTAGAATAAATCAAAATATCATCTATAAATATAAGTACAAAATTTTCTAGGAAAGGATGGAAGATTCCATGCTTTGACCTCATAAAGGTTGCTGGTGCATTTTTTAACCCAAAGGGTAACACCAAAAATTCATAGTGTCCATACCTGGTACAGAATGATGTCTTGCAAATGCCTTCATCGTTGATTCAAATCTGGTGATATCCAGATCTTAAATCTATCTTGGAAAATACCGTGGCCCCCTTTACTTGATCAAACAGATCATCAATCCTTGGTAAAGGGTATTTGTTCTTAACTGTTAACTTAATGAGTTGCCTATAATCCATGCAAATTCGCATGGTCCCTTCTTTCTTCTTCAAGAATAGTATTGGTGTCCCCCACGGAGACACACTTGGACGAATGTAGCCCTTATCCAGCAGTTCCTGTAACTGCATTTTCAATTCAGTGAGTTCTAGAAGACTCATTCTATAAGGAGCCCTTGACATGGGGGATGCTTTTGGAATTAACTCTATGGTGAAGTCAATGTCTCTCCTTGATGGTAATCCAGGAATATTTTCTGGAAATACATCCAGGAATTCTTGCACCACAGGTATATTTTCCATCATAGGTGATTTTTCCTTGTAATCTGCATACCCCACTTGAATATCATACAACTAGAATCCCTTCCTTATACATTTATTCATTTGGGACCCCGTAATTGGGAGTAACTGTAATGGCTTTTTGATTCCTTAAATCTCTTTCCGTGTTCCATCATAAATTCTGTAATAAATAATATTTTCCTTACAGTCCACTAAGGTCCAATGCTTTTCTAGCCAATCCATGCCCAACAAAACATCATAGGACCATAATGGTAGAATGTTCAAGTCTACTTGTAACTGTTGTTCTGAAATTTCCAAAGTACAATTTGGAATTTTTGCAGTTTCCTTTCATTTTGCTCCAGTGGCTAGCTGTACTAGCCATGAAATTTTAAATTTCTATTCTTTCAATTTACACATTTCCACTATTTTGGGACTAACATAACTTAGATTTGCACCTGGGTCTACCAAAATAGAAATAGATTGAGTTAGTATTTTACCTTCCAGCTCAATCATTCTTGGCTAATTATTCGCCTGTCGGTCCTCCAACACTGCATTAATATGTGGTATGTTTTGCGCCACATCACCTGCTATACAAGTTTCCTGCAGGGTTGCAACTATGTCATTTCTTGCTTGTTGTCAACAATTTTTGTAGTAATGTGCCTCACCACACCCCCAACATCGTAAAGGTGGCTTGGTCACCTTCCCTTGATTGGGCTTACTGGATGCTTCTATAGGCTTTTCTTCTGCTGGTCATCTGGTTCTCTGGTGATTTCTACCAAATGTTTTGCTAACAGAATTAGATGAAAAATTCTTAAAGTTACTGTTTTTCACTCCCTTGAAATTTGAGTTGTTTTTCTGTCCTTTTCTTGGCTGCCAATTTTTTCCAACCTCTCCTTTAGTCTTGGACTGCTGATATCACATTCGTCCCTTACGAATGGCCTCATCCATGGTTCTGGGATTACCAAAATCAATACACTATTTCATATGGGTTGGTAAGCTGCTCAAAAATCTCTGCACCTTAGATTTTTCCTCTCGAAGATATGGAACATATCGTAACAGAGAGGTGAATTTAGTGGTATATTCATCCATGGTCATCTATCCCAGCCTTAAATCTTGAATTTTTTTAGCTTTTTCATCATAGAACCATTCTTTCAAATACTTATCTTTAAAGTATTGCTGAAACAATTCCCATGTGACATCTTGCTTCTCAATGTTGCGTACATTCTTTACTTCTTCCCACCACAGGTTGGCTTTCTCTCTCAGTTGATATATGGCCAATCTGGCCTTCAGGTTGCTATTATATTTATACTCCTAAAAATACTTGTTCATGTTTATTAACCATGCCTCTACCACCTCCTCAGCTTCTCCATCAAATGTTGGTGGTTTTATTTTCTGAAATTCCCCTTGAAGCTCTAATTTCTGCCTCTTAACCTCTTGATGTTCTCACAATTGCCAGATTCTGCCTCGTTATAATTTTTGTTCTTGCTTCGCTAGGATGGGCTTCTTTCCACTTTGTCAGTGGTGTTGTGTTTCATTTGCTTCTCATCCTCTTCTTGCATGCCTCTGTCAGTACTTGGATGTTCCAATTCTTGGTTTTGTTTGTCTGACAAGCTCTTTAATATCTTTTCCTGATTTTGCAGTAATCGTTCATTATACCTTCGAACCCACACCATTTCCTCCTACAGTTGTTGTACCATGTTCAACAGGAAACTGGTCTGGTGCTCTTGTTCTTCCAGCAGTCTGCTAGTTTGTCGATGTTAATCGACACTTAACTGAACCCACATTTATGGGTTCATCACTAGTTGAGCTTGGGGTTCCTCGGTGTCTTTGGATGGTGGCTGTGTCATTCCCCTTCTCATTATGTTGCTAACTATGTGCATCAATATAAACACAACTTAACTGTTAGTTGACCCCTAGGGTCCCAGCGTATGAACGCTACTCTATACCACTTGTCACATCCTTTATATACGAGATAATTTTTTTTTTACCATTAACAAAGGTTATATGCATATTTCCAAAGTTCTGGTTTTGATTACATTTTAACCTTTAACTTGCGCAACCCAACCATACCATTCTTATGTTTAACACTTGAATTTCAACATATGAATGAGTATAGTTTTAATTTTTACACGATACAAACTATTAATTTTTCACTAATCAGTTCTTTGATTAATAAAATATAGGCATATATATTTATACTTAACCCACTCTGAAAACTTTCCCTCATACCAACACGAGTTTAGCTATCATGTTTATGGAAATTAAATAATGCAAGTACTAGAAAATAATGACTCTGGACAGTTGGTTGATATGTCGTGTGATACTAGATGCCCTCGGTTGTATCTACCTGGATTTCCACCATCAGATCTGGCTGATCAACGGTGGAGAAATTTGGGTGGGAGTGATTTTTGTTTACCCCACCAACCCTAAGCAGTTGGGTTTTTTTCCTGTGCCGAAGATATGTAGTTTCTTTTTATTACATTCTAGATTGTTCTCGGCTTCATTGTGGTATGGATCTAATCGAGTTGGTTCTTCCGTTGTTCCTAAGCCTCTGTGTTTAGGCCACACAATCTTACAAACTAGTGTCGAGATTACCCTAGTGAGCATGACAGAGGCTCTATCGAAGCCTGCATGTTACGCTTTCCTCAGAACTAGGTCGTAATTGCTCAACATCAGGGAAAGGAAGAAATCATTTTCTTAATCCCCTTCACTGTAATTTTGAATCGGAGTTCTTTCTGCATTTTTTTTTTAACCATCGGAAAACCTTCATCTCATTTCTTTGTCTATTCCAAATTTCTTCCATGTTTTCCTGTGATGTTTGACAGATTCGGGTGAAATTTTCTAACGGAGTTATGGGGTTTTACTAACAAATTTCAAGTAACGGGCCAATAATAATTTGTTCTGTTCTCGAGCTCGACCCCTCTACTTATCCTTCTTTCTTGTATTTTCAATGAATTCGCCGAGAATTTCTGTCTAAACCATTTTTCTTAGCTTCTGATTCATAGGGAAAATTTGACAGGTTGGTGCGTAGTTTGATATTAAAGCTTTTCTACAGCTTAAGTGTGGACTCAATGCTGACTGTTTCACCCAATAAATTCTCCAGGAATTTATTCACATGCATCACTTAAATGGCTGGATTAGTCTTCCGAGGGTTATTTTCGTTGTTTTACTTATATGGTTCGAAATCCTGAACAAGTGACCTTGTTCGTTGACCTACGATGGTTTCAGGGCTCATTTTTTTTTGATGTAAAATTGATGTAATGACACTCTCATAAGGAGACTAAGATTTTCTTCAGTACTTGAAATTTTTATCTTCTGTTTCATTTAATGGATATTACTTTCGTAATCCTTACTGTAATTTGAGTTTCAACAATTATTTCGACTAAATTTATAAGGTAGCTTTAATAACGTATTTTCTTAGATAATTTCTGGAGTATTTATTTTGGCATATATCTCCTAAAGCTTTGAGTTTTCAATGAATGAGTGTCCTTACTCCCAGTCTGTAACATTAATTTACCTTGTTCCATAGTTACAGTTTTCATTATATTGTCTTATGGTTTAAAATTCACGGTATATGCACATTATCTGTCAGGTCTAGCATATTATAAATATGCACATATTTTTAAGATTATAGCAATGATTTAAGTCCTCTATAGACTCTTAATCTCTATTTCTTTATTCAGTACTCTTATGTATAGTAAAGACTTGTTATTGCAAAGATATTATGGTGAAGTGTCATTCTCTTAACTTTGAACCTAGAAAATTTTATAAGGTTTCTTGCTACAGACTACCTCTTTTATATTGCCTTTGCCCATGTTTTCGAATATTAAATTATGTTCCTTTATTTTTTTTTATGACAGAGATCTAAATGAGGTGACCGGACCACTGTACTCTGAGTCCGTTTATAGAATCATAGTGGAGACAGATAGGTGATGTGTCTCGGGTAGGGTTTCACCTAATACCTGAGACCAACAGCTCTATCATTGCTTCTCCAAATACACCAATTTCTAATTCCAATAAAATACCAAGAGTTCTGTGTATTTACCAATTTTCGGCTATACATTTGCTGCTAAATAAAAAAATATTTATCAATCCTTATTTTAAAATAATCAAGACAGAACTTGAACAAGAGATGTAAGAGAATCCAAAATTTTAACATTTTCTGCTATTAATTCCCTGTATGATCTTATAATAATTCTTTCTTAAATCAACCATTCTTTCTATTCAAACTGTCAAGGAAATGTAACACAATACATAATTATTTAGGAAGAAAAAAAAACGCGGATTTACTTATCTGATTATCAGTTTTTAGTTGTGGTCCTCCTAATCATCAAGGGAGGCAATCATGTCCTCCTCTTGCTCCCATGCTCCAATCCTGGAAAATACGAGTTAACAGTGGACAATTCTGTTGTGACCTCAAGACACATAGTCTAGTCAGTACCAGAATCAATTTCAGTATTTTTCCTCTGAGTGTTCTTCCGTTGGTTACAACTAGCTCTCGAATTTTAGCACTCTCTCCCTTTCCTCATGCATAGAACCCCTGCTCCTCACTGGGATCCATCTCTTATCCTCAAAGGAGCAGGTAACTGTTTCCAATTGTTCCCAGCCACATTCTAGTTGAAGACTTTTACCATTATCTTTTTACTTTTTATGAAATTCATTTTCATAACTTCTTTATTATTCATAATTAACCATTACTGAAAAAGAAATAAATTTTTTCAGCAAACATTTAATAATTCCAGTTTTTTCTTAAACAATATTTTAACTATATTTTAACTAATTACTAACTAGTTATCTTTAATGAGGCTATCAGACTCGCATCCCCATCCACCACTGTCATTCCTTTACTTCCCCGCCTGTCCTCATTTACTCTCAGCGTGTTATGGCGTGGGGCGGGTCGCCCACCAGCCCTACCTCATGTCGACTTAATCATTTCCATGATCCACTCTCGTGTCACACCCTGATTGGGGGGTTTTCCATCATTATGTTTAAATAAATTAAATTATTTGAAATAATTTTCTTATATAGTTATTAGATAATGAAATTATTGTATATAAATAAAATTGAATTATTTTAAATAATTTATTTAGAGTTTTTTTTATAATTATATTATAAAAAATCAATTATAGTTATTTTTTAATCATTCTACACCTTAATCTTAAAAAAGAAGAAAACCAGTATCATTTATTGGTAATGTTAATCATTAACCCATGAAGGCTTGAGTAGGGAAGCAATACTATGTGCATGCATATTGGAGGATTAATAATGATGAAAAAATCACATAATATATTGTTGGATAAAGGGTTTTTATATTGGCAGGTATAAAAATTGGAGTTAAAAGTTAATGAAAAAATATAAAGAGGTATAAAAATGTTAATGAAAAAGTGGATGCCTTAGGGGTTTTTTAAATTGGGAACGTTTATTGGGTTTGAATTGGTAGAGGGCTAAATAATGTAATTTTTAAAGATATTTTCTAACACATAATCAAATTAAAGGTATTGTTTAATGAGTAAAAATCCCATATATTAGAGGTTCATTGAGTAAAAACCCCATATTCCAACCTAATCAAAAAAAACAAATATAATTTATTTATAATTTAAATCATAATAATTTAGCTATATATTTTAATATTGTCTTATAAAATTAGACAACTTATTATTATTGGATTTAGTAGTTTGTTGCTAGATGTTTAATGCATTATTTTTAGATTTAATATTAAAATTAATTTAAAATTAATTTAGTGTTAAAATGTATTATTACACCATATAAAATAATACATTAAACACAAAACAAGGATATTAAAGATATTATTCATAAACCTAGATATATTGTTCATAAAAGACAAACAAAACCAAAAAACAAATGGAAAGGATAAAAATATAGGAAAAAAAGTTTAAATCTGAAAATAAATTATAATTAATAATAAAATTTAATAAATATATATCATATCATAAACATAATTTATAAAGAAAAAGAATATAGAAATAAATTTTTAAATATTAATAATAAAGAAATTATTTTATAAAGGAGAAATTTTTTATCCAATTGTGAAGAAAACATTATTTATAGGAAAACTTCAGATATAATTTTAATAGCAATCCTTAAAATATGAAAGTGCGAATTTAAAATGATTATTTTTTATATATGATTATTGAAAAGTTGTTTTTGTTTTTATCTAAAGGAGTTAGATCTAATAATGGAAACCTTGGAATTATTCACCATTGTATAAGGTTTGATTTCAATAATGACTTAAGCTAGAGTTAAAAGACATTTTAAAGTAATGACTGAAAGTATTCTTACATTAACTTTATATAAGTATTAAATTTAAAAATATTTTAACTTATATGACATTTCTGAAATTACAAAGTAATTTGAAGTGATTTTGATGCTCATACATAAGAGAAATATTAATTGAGTTTTTTCAAAAAATTGAAAATCAAATTTGAAAATCAATTATAATTAAAATTTAATTAATAATTAATCTTTAAATAAATATATTAATAAATATTCCATCAACACAATACAAAATATTATTTAGTTTTTATAAATAATATATTATTTTAATGAAGAGTTATCACAGTTTGTTTTAAAATTTATAATCAATATTATGAATTTAAGCGAAAAAGTCAATAAGATATAACTCCCGTGGCAAAACTCAACAATGTGATATAGTTATTATGTGAATTTAAGAAAAACAAATTTTAAATACATTATTTAATATTATTTTTATTGAGAAAAATGATTTTATATAATAGTATATTATTATAATTATCTTTACTTATATATTAATAATATATAAGATATAGTTTTATTGGTTTATATGAGTTTTTAATTATGAAGGATAACATCTTCTTATTTACTCTTCAATTAAATGCAATAATATATTTTTTCATCTAATTTATATGGTATAAATAATTATGTTTTAATAAATTTAAGTGATAAAATCAATGATTTTTTTGTCTCGGGTGATTTTAGATTTCAAATATATAAATACCTTATTAGTCCCTGCCGCTTGCGGCATGGCAGGGACTATAGTAATTTTTTTTAGGCTTTGCATTAGTCCCTCCACAAAAACCAAGTCAACTAATTCAATTTATTATAAAACTTTCCATTTATATTGAAGAAGCACTATTTCATCTGCCAGTGAGCTTCATGTAATTATTGTTTTAACCAATAGGCAACTTGGAGGTCTTATTTGGCCTCATATCGAGGCAAGACCTATGGAACTCCTATGGAAACTTAGCGTAAATGTGAATTGATACCTTTCAAATTTTAAGAGAGCGAGAGGTAAACTAATGCTGACATTAGTTTAAAACATTAATGCTTGGATAAAACACATGAACCAGACCTTCACTTGACTTTTTCTCCTCCTGAAAGCTCCTGAAAAACTGCCACCTACATTCTCATGCAGCTCCACCTACATTCTCATGCAACGCTTTACAGGAACATGTAGCAAGCGACGAAACCTCTAAACAGTTCCAACTTCCTTTTACAGAAGTTGCAGTTCCAGCTTGATTTCTACAGGTATTTCGACGAGAAGTTGCAAGAGAGCCCATTCCAGGTATTTCTGTCTTTGCTTCTATATCTTATACTGGTAGATATGGATCTTATACTACTTTTTTTCTGCCTCTAGGCACCCCCACTGCAAGTGTCTTAGGCCCATGGACTATTACTCTTTCCAATCTAGAAATGCTTAGGCCCATGGACTAAATGATAGGGTTATTCGAGGAGCTCCACCGCTCTCCTCCCCCAGGGAATGAAATAGTGGAAGAATTGTCGTCATCGGTGTGGGGAGGCAGGAGGACCCCTGACGAAGAGTTGCGGAAAATTAAAGGCCCTTCTTTGAAATTTCCATTCCTCACCAGATTACCTGTACATTAACAAATTTTTTTATTCATTCAATTGCTATGTGTTCAGGTTTGTGTTACAAAATCTAAGCATATTTTGAAATATTGTTGGAATATTAGGAATATAATGAACATATAAAGATAACAAATTTTAGATTCCAAAATTTATAATCAAAATAAGAAAACTAATTGTCGATATGAAAACTGTTGAATTTGTCCAATTTCACAACAACAAAGCTATAAAGCATACTTTCAGTCCAAAACTCTCCACATTTAAAAACATAAGCAGTCATGAAGTTCCATTGAAATCCTAACATATCTGTATTACTATTTGAATTCATTTTCCAGCACTGTAGAAGAGCTTAAATGTTACTACTTACTTGTTAGGTCTATAAATCATCGTTTAGTCTTCAAGCTTATTTTCTGGACAATGCTGTAGTCCATGCATCTCATGCCCATATGTTGAACATTTGCACGACACTTGTGTAGAAAATCCATTTCTGCAGTTCAATTCCAACACCATATCTATATCCATATCCAGTGGCTTCTTTCTAGGCTGCTGAGGGTGGAAAATCAAATGAGAGAATGCATATACAACCTCCTACAAATAGTGGACCATCATCACCTGTATTAATCAAGGGCTTAAACAATTATCGGCATCTGCACTTCATAACAATGTGGAAATTCCAAGTTCAGAATTATGAATATTTTTCAAAAATATGCAAACTATCCAAAACACAATGAGTGTATGGAATCCTCAGGACCAGCCAAAACCATCCCACATAATTCATAACAAAAACCATATATGAAATTAGAAAGAAAAGAATAGCCACCAAGTCTCGTGTAGCTGAGACTGAGCTAAATTAAATGATGAAGTGGCAATTTCTTTCAAACTCTAAATTCTTAAAGTAGAGTTATATATTTAGATAAAATGATACATAAAACTCATTTACTCAGAAGGGACTCTCAGGTGATTCGAACCTAGAAAACCCTCAACAGTTGTGGGAAAAGCCCTCGTAGTAGTTTTTATTAAAATGCTAATTTATTATAGAGTTTTCCATTTATATTTAAGAAGCACTTTTCCATCTGCCAGTGAGCTTCATGTAATTATTGTTTTAACCAATAGGCAACTTGGAGGTCTTATTTGGCCTCATATCGAGGCAAGACCTATGGAAACTCCTATGGAAACTTAGCGTAAATGTGAATTGTTACCTTTCACATTTTAAGAGAGCGAAAGGTAAAATAATGCTGACATTAGTTTAAAACATTAAATGCTTGGATACAATACATGAACCATACCTTCACTTGACTTTCACTCCTCCTGAAGGCTCCTGAAAAACTTCCACCTACATTCTCATGCAGTGCCACCTACATTCTCAAGCATTCTCATGCAGCGCCACCTACACTGTCATGCAGCACTTTACAGGAACATGTAGCAAGCATCGAAACCTATAAACAGTTCCAACTTCCTTTTACAGAAGTTGCAGTTCTAGCTTGATTTCTACAGGTATTCCGAAGAGAAGTTGCAGGAGAGCTCATTCCAGGTATTATTGTCTTTGCTTCTGTTGCTTATATTGGTAGATATGGATCTTATAATGTTTTTTTTTTCCTCTGGGCACCCCCGCTGCAAGTGTCTTAGGCCCATGTACTATTACTCTTTCCAATCTAGAACTACTTAGGCCCATGGACTAAATGGCAGGGTTATTTGAGGAGCTCCACTGCTCTCCTCCCCCAGGGAACAGAATAGTGGAAGAATTTTCGTCGTCGGTGTTAAGAGGCAGGAGGACCCCTAACGATGAGTCGTGGAAAATTAAAGGCCCTTCTTCAAAATTTCCATTCCTCACCAGATTACCTGTACATTAATAGATTTTTTTATTCATTCAATTGATATGTGTTTAGGATTGTGTTATAAACTCTGAGCAGGTTTTGAAATATTATTGGAATATTAGGAATATAATGAACATATAAAGATAACAAATTTTAGATTAAAAAATTTATAATCAACATAAGAAAACTAATTGTCGATACGAAAACTATTGAATTTGTCCAGTTTCACAACAAAAAAGTTATAAAGGATACTTTCAATACAAAACTCTCCACATTTAAAAGCATAAGCGGTCATGAAGTGCCAATAAAATCCTCAAATATATTTATTACTATCTAAATTCATTTTCCGGCACTGTAGCAGAGCTTAAATGTTACTACTTACTTGTTAGGTCTGTAAATCAACATTTAGCCTCCAAGCTTATTTTCTGGACAATGCTACAATCCATGCATCTCATGCACATATGTTGAACATTTGCACGGCACTTGTGTAGAAAATCCAATTCTACGGTTCAATTCCGGCACCATATCCATATCCATATCCATATCGAGTGGCTTCGTTCCAAGTTTCTGAGGGTGGAAAATCAAACGCATATACAACCTCTTGTAAAGAGTGGACCATCATCACCTGTATTAACCAAGGGCTTAAACAATTTTTGGCATCTGCACTTCATAACAATGTGGAAATTCCAAGTTCAAAATTATGAATATTTTTCAAAAATATCGAGACTATCCAAAACACAATGAGTGTATGGAATCCTCAAGACCAAACAAAACCATCGCACATAATTCATAACAAAAACCATATATGAATTATAAAGGAAAGACTAGCCATCAAGTGTCATGTAGCTGAGACTGAGCTAAATTAAATGATGAAATGATATTTTCTTTCAAATTCTAAATTCTTAAAATAGAGTTATATATTTAGATAAAACGATACATAAAACCCATTTAATCAAAAGGGACTCTCAGGTGATTTGAACCTAGAAAACCCTCAATAGTTGCGGGAAAAACCCTCATAGTTGTTCTTAGTAAAACTCTAACCATTTTACATCAAAATGAATACGGCGTTAAACACCTTCAGGCCAAACTAAAAATAGAAAAATCCCAACTCATCTCTACACGAGAAGAAAATCTTGTTTGGGCTTCGCGACGGGAATAAAATACCTATCAAACAAGAAAAAGAAATGAGTAAACCTCTAGAAAACATGACCTGAGAAAGGCTTGTTCAACAATAATATCTATATTACTTGCAATCAAAGGAGAAGGGTTAACTTTCCAACAAACAAAACCTATCTTTGAAAACTAAGAAAGAACAAAAGATTAACTTGGTATGAGATTTTTTCACCTTAAAAACTTGTGTGTGAGAAGAGACTCCACAAAACCCTGCCATATGAATAACCATACATCATTAGAAGGAACCGGTCCAGTTGGGCATGAAAACCAAACCTCATAACTTATATATTAAATTAGTGTACCTGTGGCAGATGTTGGAGAACCTTGTCGCCATAGGGTTGCAGTAGTGGAAGTGATGGAAGCTTTAGTGAATAAATATGGTGCTACACCTGGCAGGAGTTAAAGTAAATTATTTGGGCACGGAAAATATCCCTGAAACTCAACCGGACTCTCACATTAGTCTCAGAGAAAATCGATAGATATGTTCCAGGCCAGAGTCGAGCAAACATCGGAGGAGAATGCTGGTAAGAAAAAACACCAGAGGAAAATTTCGAGAGGACACAATAAACTATTTCGAGAGAGTTATATCATCAATTTATGGATGGACATGATCAACTATGTACAGTCTCCCAAATGGAGGAGTCTTTCGTTCAATAAATTAGGAGCTGATGTGACAGCTCTCAATCCCCTGGCTCTGGCGACCTCACCTTTCTTCGATGCGATGTGGACCCCGCCTCTCCAGCTCCCGATGGCAGTGAATGGCGAACGACGATGGCTCCTAGTGCCTCCTCCACCACCCCTCCCCCTGGTGCTACTCCTCCGCTGGCCAACCCCCGGCCACTCCTCAAACAAATAATGGGAGCCCATTCACCATGCATGTTATGCATCCGGATGCCGCATCTGAAGCGAGAGGTCGCAATTAATGTAGTAATGCCATATCCCCACCTTATTTCAAATTTGATATCTTCCCACCATAATTTTTCAAATTCTCAATCAACTCCCACTTAAAGGCAATGCTGTCAAATTCAAAATTTCAATCTAGCTCCAGCCTGAACGCATTTCTCTCAAATTCAAATTTTCACGTTTCTAAGGCAAAAGGGAAATCAAGAAATGGTAAGAGGGCACCACGAGAAGGTGAGGGCCATGCTCGAGAAAATCTGTGGGACTCCGCACGTGCAGGAGGAATTCGAGGACCTGGTAGAGGCAAGCGAGGTATCGAGAAGGGTGAAGCATCCCTTCCGCACTATTTTGGAAAGGAAATACAAACCTCATCTGTTTATGGCCATCACCATTAAATTCTTCCAACAACTCTCGGGGATCAATGTCATCACGTTCTATGCACCCGTTATGTTCAAGATGTTGGGCTTAGGCAACAATGTCTCGTTGTTTTCTACCTTCTTGATAGGGCTCGTGGGTGCGGTAGGAACTTTCGTTTCCCTTGTCATAGTTGATAATTTTGGCAGAAGGTTTCTATTCATCACAGGAGGAATTTTCATGTTCGTCTCCCAGGAAAGTCCCTATTTTTTGAGAAACCTCAAGTCAGTAATTCATGTTCCATCCAATAATTGAATTCTGCTACACTTTCACTGCATAAATATTTTCCATGCCACATATTAATGGCCACATTCTTATTAGGGTTCACTTGATTTTGTTCTATGCAGGTGGCTACTGGAGTACTTTTAGGGGTTAACTTTGGTGGCTCTGGGGAAGGTAGTCTGTCCAAAGGATTCTCCATACTAATGCTGCTTCTCATTTGTGTCAATGTATTGTCTTTTTCTTGGTCATGGGGTCCTCTCGGATGGCTGGTTCCTAGCGAGATCTACCCTTTGGAAATCCGTTCGGCCAGGAAGAGTATCACTATGACTGTAAACCTTCTCTTTAATTTTGTCATTGCCTAGGTATTCCTCACAATGCTCTGCCACATGAAGTACGGGTTGTTTCTCTTCTTCGTAGGCTGGATAGTTGTGATGACCGCTTAGGTTTATTGGTTTCTCCCTGAAACCAAAAATGTGCCAATTGAGGAGATGGCCATTGTGTGGAAGGAACACTGGTATTGGAAAAGGTTCCAAGAAGACAATTTTGCCACAAAAATCAATGTCTGACAAGGTGCCATATGCCATAGATACAGTTTGACTTGAAATATTGGCACAACACTACAAACATGATAATATTTGGAGTAATTTATTCCCATTTTAGAAAATTTGTGTATACGGAGGCTTATAGCATTCTTACTTTAAATGTAATTATGTTTTACAGTTTTTGTTTGTGATATTTGGCTTTTTCTCTAAAGCTATTTCATGAGATTTGAATATGTGTATACTTATGAGATTGGAATATGTGGTATTTTTATATTAAAAGTGCTATGTGGTTTTTATATGTGGTATGCGGTATTTTTATTTTTTATATATAATTTGAGTTTGTGATATATTAATGAAAGTAATTAATTTATATACAGATTTATAAATATATATAAATTAATAAATATTTATTTATTTTATAAATAAAATATAATGTTTTTATTTGATTTTTTAATTAGATATATTGTACTTTATATTATAATTATTATTATTATTATTATTTAAAGTGTATCAAATCTTATTAGTACAATTGGTTGATGACTGGCTTCTTAAATCAACCTAAAAAGATATGTTAAAAAAATGTAAATTTCTCAAGTGGTTTTTGACTACTTAAATGCTAAACTAAAAGTGAAAACTGAAAAATCACCCCAAAAAAATAAAATAAAAAATTAACAAAAAAATTATAAACTTAAAATCTAAAACTAAAATAATTTCATAATAATATTAGATTTATTGATTTTTATAAGTGTAAAATCTAAAACTAAAATATTTTCATAATAATATTATATTTATTTCTTAAAAATTAAATGATTTTAAAGTAATTCCATAATAATATTATATTATTGTTTAAAATAAAGTAAATAATATAATAAGTTGACTTTAATATATAAAATTGATCCTACAGCTCTTATAGGTCAATTAGTACTTTTTAGAGATTAATTAGTAAATTTTAGGGATTAAGACCATCATCACCGAGGTCAATGAGTACTTCTTGGGGATTAATACCAACATCCCTTTTCCTATACACATGGACTAATGAGGGGTAAATTTTTAGTTTTAGACTTCCTAGGATGTATGAGTGGTGATTTAAATATTTAATTTTTAAAATTATTTTTTTTATACAAAGAAATGTTTTATAGGTGAAACATCATGGTTCAGGAATAAAGTTATCTTTTTAAGGTTTAAATTTTGGTTTATGAAATTGATTTTGTTTTTAATTAAATATTATAGTTTACAACTTTTCATATAAATTTTAAACTTGGTGTTTAAATTTTGGTTTGTTTGTTAAAATTGTTTTTGTTTTTATTTTTATTTTTTTAATATTATAGTTTACAAACTTTCATATAATTATTAAACTTGGTGTATATAGATAGATTTTAAAATTATAGAATAATTTATAATATTTATTTATTTCAATTTAATTGTAAAAATTATGCTTTTTTAGGTTGATTAAAATAAAGATATATATTTAAAATTTATATAATTATTTAAGACTATATATTAAAAATTTAATATATTATATCAAATTTCAAATCAAAATTTTAATTTTAATTAAAATTATTTTAACATATTTTGAGTAGGTTAATTAGTAATGTGAAGTATGTGAAATTGCTGAAACTCTACACACTTATTCAAATCTCTTTATTTACAACCAGGGTTAAAGACAGAAAGTTAAACCATAAATCCATGATATGTAAAGTGAGCTTTACTATTCCTTTAGGCCACAAATATATATATTACTTATCTATTCTTCTACTAAATATCCTACATTTAAGAATAATATCATGGTTGGAAAATTTATATATGACTTGTAAACAACATTAACATGGAAATTCGATCCATGAAATCTTCAAAGTATTAAACATATATTTTGAACATAATAAATATGCATTAAACATAAAATATCAAATTTTAGAGCACAATTTTTTTTTTATCATATTTATTTTATATTCTTAGTGTGGGTTACAAACACATTTATTATTATTATTATTATTATTATTATTAAACTCTATAATAATATTATTAATATTAATTAAGTTCAATAATAATGATGATGATGATGATGGTTATTGTCCGCTAATAATGACCAATGCGGCCTATTGGACCTTAAGAGAGGAGAAAGAATCTAAGTTTGATTCTTCAAAATTTTGTTTCTATGGTCAAAGAGAAGGGAAATAAGTGCTCCAAGATCGTTATTGGTGGGTTGGATTAATAGGTCAAGAATACTGGAAGTGTGGCAGATGTTAGGGAATTGAGAGCGAAAGTGAGTAAGAGTTGGGCAGTCTAAAAGGAAGTGCTTTTCATCTTTCACCTGCTTAGAATTGCAAATCTGACACATTCTATCGTTCGAAGGGGTCTTGGGAATAGACCACCACTCGGTCTCACTCCGAAGCACATGGGAATTAGTTATTATCTTAGGGATGTTCATTTTTTTCTTATTCCTGAAAAACACAGAGAGATAATTCTGATTATCACAGGTGGAGTTGATCACTTCCTTATAGTATCTTAGCTTCCTTTTACCCTCTAGCTCCTAATCCTCCCACAACTTGTCCTTAAACTCGGAGGTAATAGTATTTTTGATATTATCTTTGCTTCCCATACTGAGCTCCTCCTTAATTTCCCAATGGTTGAGCCAGGATTCGACATACTTATGCCACCCGTGCTTGAGGCAGACGTTAGGGTTTTGACTACATTTAGAAGCAATTTTAGGGAGCCTTTTTGATTCCATGTTGTCAAGCTTCTTCTTATACATCAGATATCTAAACATAGTCGTACTTTCAATGGAGGACAAACCAGATTCAATCAAGAGGATAGGATAGGGAGTATTTCCCTTGATCTTAAGGTTGTAGGTTATGAATTTCTTTTGAATCATCTCAATATTCCTCCATGACTCTCTCGATATACTGCAACCCCAAAATTCACATCCATATAAGACAACAGGGTTGATAAGGTTCTCAAAGAGGAACCTTTTTTTTACTCCAAATGTAAAGATCACCTGACTTACAATTATTTTCAAGTTCATAATAAGCTTTCCAGCCCCTAATAATCATTTTCTCGATGCTATAATTCTAGTTGAGATGATGAGGGAAGTAAATGTCCAAATACTTATAAGAATAAACCTACTCTAAGCACTAGTTATTATACACGAAACTACCATGGGTGATCTTTTTCGATTTAATGATCATGACTTGAGTCTTGTCGATATTAACTGTCATACCCATCTTGGAGTAGTAGTCATGAAGAATCTGGATTTGTTTTTCAAGGTCATCATGTATTTTTTCAAGAAGAACAATATCATCAGCATAGATGAGAAGATTAATGATAACACCAGCAAGCTCGGTGCCCTTACACCCCACAGAGTTCAGACACTCCTCTAGCTTATCTATGTATATGCCAAAAAGTGTAGGGGATATGGGACACCCTTTCTTAACTCCGATATTGCATTTAACGTCTTTATACCACCCCTCATTGGTCCTAAGCTTGGTAGTGGCGGTCTAATAGAGATGGATCACAGCAATCCTCAGCGCAGGAGGGACCATGATCTCTTTAAGTCTCTCCCAAAGTTTATCTCGAGGAACAATATCGAAAGATTTTATAAAGTCCACAAAGCAAGACAAGCGATCGGATTTATTATTGTGACATTCCTCCACAATGATTCTAATAGTGACCAGATGGTCAATAGTCGAGTGATGTCTCCTAAAACCAATTTTTCCTTTAGCTCTTTTTCCCTGGCTTTCAATCCAAAGGATAAGCTTCTTCTCCAAAGTGATCCCATAAAGCTTGCCCAGGATATGGATAACCATAATAGTCCTACAGTTAAATGGAACAATATTGTCCTCTTTTTTAAATATAGGTACAATAAGGCTTTGCACCTAAAGAAGAAGAAAGCCATGTGTTGCAGCCAAGTTGAGAATCTTGTGGAGATATGGAATGAGGATAGATCTTCCCATTTTAAGGATATCAGCTTGGTATCCTTCAATATCTTTAGCTTTCCCATTAGAGAGCTTATTAATACTAGAATAAATGTCGTCAAGAGAGAATACATCCTCCTTAATTGGAGTGATTAAGGTGGTGCCCATAGTGTTCATAGAGTCATACAACTTCTTAAGATAGTTGTCCCAATTTTCTAAGGGGATAGAATGGTTATCTTTGGTATTAGAGACAAGAACATTCTGCCAAAACTTTTTGGGCGTGACTTTAGAAAGGTAGAGAAGATAATCTTGTATTTTATTAATATATGATATTTTCTTCCTCTTGATGCTATTTTTGTATATATTGATATTCTGCAGCTTAATGATTTCATTCGGAGCGTCTCTCATTGCTTTCTTGGCAATTTTTCAATCTTTTTCATACCATGGATTAGAAGTTCTATTAGATTTCTTAAACGAAATCTTACTAGAAAACTTGCTAATGGTGTTGGAAATGATAGTAGTGAAATGATAATAAATTTTATCAATGTTATTATTATAATTCATGGGGCCTAAATCCCTCTCTAAATCCCTTAAGAAGAGGTCGGTTGTAATTATATTGAAGTGAATGTGTCTTTTTATTTCATTGATCTCTTGCATGTGGGTGGTATGCAAGATTGAGGGATAGAGACAAAGGTCTATGGTCAGAGTCAGGCTTGGATACATTAAGAAGCTAAAAGTTTGTAATATGGTTGAGGACGAGGATGTCAAAAATTGCACAATCCACAATAGTGCTACCCAACACATGGAAACATGTCATCTGACTAGAGAGGGACCACTTGTTAATACTATTACAAATAATTAGGTTCGAGGAACTGCAAATTTTGAGGATCTCGGTGCTGAATAAGTTATCGATAATGTCTTCATATTTTATCTTGAGTTTATTAGCTAAGTTTCTATCTTCATCAAGCCACAAGGCGTCAAGGTTAGAGTTTTTGCTTAATGTAATGACTTGGTTAGTATCAGTTCTAGCATTAAAGTCTCATAGTAAAAGGATATTACCACCATATCTCAGGTTGAAGATGTATTTTTCTAAAGAATTGAAAGGAAAATTCTTATCTAATTTGTTATTATTATAGGATGTAGAGTTGATAGGAGTGAAATAGAAGATTGCAAGAAAAATCCTATTAGTGGTAGAATAAGAGATTTCAATCCAAACGTATTGACTAAAGGGGTCGATTTTATGAAGTCGGATGTGAGAGGAAGAAGTGTTCCTTATATAGCAAGCTATACCATCAAAACCCCTCCGAGAGGATTTCTTATTCCATCTAGACCAAAGAGTGAAACCGTCGAGGTGAGGGACCCTAGATTCATCATGCTCCTATGTTTCAACTAAGAGAATAAGGTCAATATCACTCGGGATCCAACTTAACATAGGACATTTACACCATGGAAAGCCATGACAGTTCCATAATAGGATCCAAAGTGATGGAAATCCCTATTTATCACTTGTGCCTGAGACTCTATCTCTAATAATATCTTTCCTATTTCTAATGATTTCCCATTTCCTAGCCTTTATTGCATCCTTCACCTTTTGGAATTTTTTCCTAAGTTCAACTTGGTCTTCTGGAATGAGATCCTCATTTATAAATTCTCTAGGAGGATTGTAAAGGTCCAAGTACAAGTGACTTAAGTACACAGGCTCAAAAATAAAAGTGTCATAAAGGTGGAAAACTTAGTGTCAAGTTGAATATCTCGTCTTTCTGATTCCAACTGTGCAGACGACACTCAATTCCGATTCTGAATGGAGGATTTAGAAGAAGTCAAAGTTTTAGGGTTGAATTGGTGATGTGGCAGCTTAAGGAGGAAAAAAATTTACAGAAACCCGGCTACCAATTCCGGCCAACTCCGGCCGGATTCCAAGAAAAATTGTGGGACACTTAAATTGACTCCTTCGGTCAATTTCTAGAAAATATAAAAATGACTAGTTGGTTTTAAGAATAAAAAAATATATATTAAAAAGGGTAGGGTGGGCCATGACCCTCGCCCTACCCAATAGTCACAACAAAAATATAATAAAAAAGGGGGGTCGACGGCCATGACCCCGCCACCCCCATATCTATGGCACTATCAACTTATTAAAGGGTGGGGCCAACAATCATGACCCTGCAGCCCCAACCCACCACCATATATACATATGGTGCCAAAAAAGTATATGGAGCGGGTAGCCTAATGCGGGCCCAACCCCCCAACGTACCATACCTTGATATTTAATATATATACGATGGGTTCAAAAAAAGGATTCGTAGGTTTTTTCAAACAGATTTCGACTTATTATGAAGGGGGTCAGGTTTGACCACCTGACCCCCTCCCTCACATTTGGGATCTCAACTAACTCAGCCAGCAAAGTTCTTGGGGAGTTTTCCCACCTTTCAATATATAAACCATTAATTTCAAAAGTGCGCCCAAGCAGGCTGGGAGTGGCACAGAGTACGAGATGAAGTGGAACCATGAGTGCTTTGCAGGAGGGGGGCGGAACAATGAACTGAGCCATTTCCAGAGGGGCGAGATTTTCACTTTTTCAGAATCAGACAAATTTTATATGGATTCTCCACCTCTCAGCACCACGAATCCAACCATGCTATCCATTTCTTCATTAAATGTCTCTAATTTTCAGGCACTTTCAACTATAGAGGTATAAGGGTGTAATTTTTCATTTATGCTTGTAATTTCATTTTATTTTCCACTTAATGAAAGAGGGACTCCCCACTGATTGAGAAGGGCCCAGAGACGTAGTCCCTCCTAGACGAACTCCGATATCAATTCCTTGTCTTATTGCATGATTTTATGTGCTTCTCTCTTCTTATGTTATGCCTTTTAAGTTTCATGGTTAAGATGCAATTTTACATGCAATTCTTTAATGCATATCAAAGAAAATTATTGGGGGATCACATGTATAACTAAGCTTAACTTAGTTTCTTTATGTATTGATTCTAAAATCAATATTGAGTAATCCAATTCATTCTTTGTTATAATTTTACTTTTCAATTCTTGCAAGTGTGTGCAATTATTCTTTAACTAGATCCTTATTTGTGCTCTAATAATTTTACAAAATTAAATTATCACTTTAAGTTTTTCTTAATTAGAGTAAAAATATTATAACACAATTTTTTTCCTTTTGTGTATTCTAATTATTATTGTCTGCTAGGAATAAATCATTTGATACATCATTGAACGAATATTAATGTAGGCAATGACCATTAAATCATATGTTGATCAAAATTTTAGCCTAACTTGATAATATATCTAATTTATATAATTAAAATAAATCTTTTTATTTTAAAAATGGTTGGTCAATAAGAATGGAGCCCTTATTTTCAGCGTTGTTTGGTACAATTTTGGATAAATTCACTTCCATTCCAACATATATTCTTATATACAAATTTCCAGAAATTATATCCAAAGTTCGATTTTTCATACATAACTTACCTAGAATCATATAATTAGTATTTCTTCCATACATAACTTTACTTAATCATATCCAAAGTCTCGTTTTCATATATTTACATAGTTTTCGGATATCCAAAGTAGCTTGGTTGCTGATAAAAGTTATATCCACCCACAAAATCTTCCAACCTTCTATACACCTACCATCTCTTGCCACCTTCTTTTCTGTTATTTTTTCCCACTTGCCACCACTCCTAGTGGCCACCAAGCCCTTAGTTTGTATCTAGTTGCAACAAAGTGAATTAGGGTAGTTTTCTACCTGAAAAACCTAGTATGTATTAGATCTTCTGATGCCAAGAAGGGAAGGTCACGAATCTCCTCTAGTTCATTGCTATGTCTGTTTTCATTTTTAGGTTTAAGAATCTCCTCTAGCTCCTTGGTATTATTTAGGAATTTTGATAGATAATTATGATAAATTCTCTTACCTATGAATTGGCATATATCTACTTTGAATAAAACAATAGTATATGAAATCCACTACTCTACTATTATCTGTATTAATAGGTGAGATGACCTCTCATGCCCTAGAAATTTGGATTTCATTTTCAAAATATTCACAACTTACTTTTATTTTTTATTTCTTTTTGGGTTGCAACTTTACATTTTTTCTACACTTTAAATTCCTATAAAATTAATTAAAATTTCACCTCGTATCGGTATTTTTTGTTGTAGATAAGAGTTTATTGGGTGCCAGGTATTATGTTCATTATGGTTACTGCAAAGACATTGTTAAGACATGGGTTGATGAATCATTACAGGAACTCGAAGGAGGAAAAAATCATGAGAGAGTGTTTTTAAATGAACTTTTCTTTCTTCATATTCCAAGCATCAGGGGCATGACATATTTTTACTACTGCATTGTTACAATTATAAATTTCTATTATTATTTGTATTTTTGTATTTGAATATAAAATAAAATATACCATATATTATAGTTTTCATGCTACTCTATGAAGCTTGATATATAATTATGATGGATTCTCTTAATTAAAAAAGGTGCCAACTAGTTTTCCTTCCTTATTTGCAAAATTCCAAAAAATAAAACCTCTCGTTGAGTACATTCTCCATGTAGAATCATAATTTTGAATTGGTAAAGTTTATGGCTAAATCATAACTCCATACTTATTTAACACTCACATTGTAAGTGCGGGTTGGGATATGCACACGAATTTCTCAGGAATTCTCCATGATCATGGTCTATCTGCTTAAAATTTAACTGGTAACCACAATTTCCATATCACCTTTTAACAGGTGCCAAACAAATGTGATTATGCAATTAGTAGTTTATGTTGAAAATGGCAACAAGAAAAGGATTCTAATTTATTTATCCTTTGGATAAATTAGAATAAAATGGTAATTTCACATGACATGACAGATTGTATGAGTTAACTATTGAGTTTATTTTTAGTTGTAATTAATTAACTCATTTTATCTGAGTTAAATTCAGTTAACTAATTCTAACTTATGGAGGAACTAGTAGGAGGTTAAACAGTGGGGTGTCGCTTCATGTGTTCAACGAGTTAACTCATAATTCACTCATAAATAAATCATGCATGTCAATTCTGAGAAATAACCAGTTGAAATTCGAGTTCAAGGGCAATGTACTATGAGTTGTATAATTATATGAATTGTATAGTTGGTGCATGTAGTAATATTAAGGCCCCTAATGGATTGTATTATTGATTGGGAATTTACCTAGTTAATAGGAACTAATTACCCAAGGAAACAACACAAATAAATAGGATCTTGGGAGAGCATAAAATTGGTTACGTATTGAACCAGACTTGTCTAGGAATTATTGAGAAATATAGAGATAGTGCAGAGGTTCCTCAACTTGGAGAAAAAAATTATAATATTCTCATATTTTTTGACTTATGCAATATACATATAGAAGGTTTTTTAGCTAAGCCTTTCCCTAGGAAATACTTGTGTGTTGTGTGATTGAAATTATTTCCCTTTCATGTTTTGTGATTTCAAGATCTAAATTGGTTTTCGCAATTGGTAGAGTAGACCAAAGTTTAATGTTTTAACATATTACAATTATCAGTTGAAAGTACGTGGATTTTCTATATTATATATAAAGGAACAAAGAAAAGGAATAGAGATAAAGCTTATCGGAAGTTTATTATGGAATCTAGTATTACTAAAGTCTTAGGGGAAAAAGCTCATTCTTGATTTTGACTCCACTCCTCAAGGAAACTAAGTTGAGTCAAACTTTCCAAGTCTTTTTATGCCCTAGTGATATTCTTGATTTTGATTCATGACTATGATCAAAACTCCAATCCAAGTCAAATTTATTTCGAATTATGATTTTCTAGGTGGTTTGTCTATGCAAGACAGAAAGACAAAAGGAGCAATTATTTTTTATTTTTATTTTTTCTAACCTTCCATGGCAGTAGAAAACCAGCAGACATATCAACCATCCAAAATCTAGAGCCTTTTGTATTAAATAGTATCATATTTCTATTTCAAAAAGAGTTATTATTGAAAATTTTCATTATCTAAGCTTCACAAGCCCAATTATGAATGAAAAAACTCTTTTATCCAAAAAATTTGTGTTTTTAATTGAAGTTTTATGAGTAAGTTTGTGAGTTTTTCTGGATCACTAGTCAATCCTCACTCTACCATTTTCAACTCCAATTAAGGAGGATGTATTCTCTCTTGACGACATTTATTTTGGTATTAATAAGCTCTCTAATGGGAAAGCTAAATATATTGAAGGATACCAAGCTGAGATCCTTAAAATGGGAAGATCTATCCTCATTCCATATCTCCACAAGCTTCTCAACTTGGTTGTAACGCATGGCTTCCTTCTTCTTTAGGTGCAAAGGCTTATTGTACCTATATTTAAAAATGAGGACAATATTGTTCCATTTAACTGCAGGAATATTATTGTTAGCCATATCCTGGGCAATCTTTATGGGCTCATTTTGGAGAAGAAGCTTATCCTTTGGCTTGAAAGCTAGGGAAAAAGAGCTAAAGGAAAAATTGGTTTTAGGATACATCACTCGACTATTTACTATCTGGTCAGTCTTAGAATCATTGTGGAGGAATGTTGCAATAATAAAATCAATCGCTTCTCTTGCTTTGTGGACTTTAGAAAATATTTTGATATTGTTCCTCGAGATAAACTTTGGGAGAGACTTAAAGAGATCATGGCCCCTCCTGCGCTGAGGATTGTTGTGATCTGTCTCTATTAGACCGTCACTGCCGAGCTTAAGACCAATGAGTGGTGGTATAAAGACATTAAATGCAATATCAGATTTAAGAAAGGGTGTCCCATATCCCCTACACTTTTTGGCATATACATAGATAAGTAGAGGAGTGTCTGGAATCTGCAGGGTGCAAGGGCACCGAGCTTGTTGGTGTTCTCATTAATCTTCTCCTATGTGCTAATGATATTGTTCTCCTTGAAAAAATACATGATGACCTTGACAAACAAATCCAAATTCTTCATGACTACTACTCCAAGATGGGTATGACAGTTAATACCAACAGGACTCAAGTCATGATCATTAAATCGAAAAAGATCACCCATGCTAATTTCATGTATAATAACTAGTGCTTAGAGCAGGTTTATTATTATAAGTATTTGGACATTTACTTCCCTCATCATCTCAACTAGAATTATAGAGTCGAGAAAAGGATTATTAGGGGTTGTAAAGCTTATTATGAACTTCAAAATAATTTTAAGTCGGGTGATCTTTACATTTGGAGTAAAAAACGGTTCTTCTTTGAGAACCTTGTCAACCCTGTTGTCTTATATGGATGTGAAGTTTGGGGTTGCAGTATATCAATAGAGTCATGGAGGAATATTGAGATGATTCAAAAGAAATCCATAACCTACAACCTTAATATCAAGGGAAATACTCCCTATCCTATCCTCTTGATCGAATATGGTTTGTCCTCCATTGAAAGTACGACTATGTTTAGATATCTGATGTATAAGAAGAAGATTGACAACATGGAATAAAAAAGGCTCCCTAAAATTGCTTCTAAATGTAGTCAAAACCCTAACATCTGCCTCAAGCACAGGTGGCATAAGTATGTCGAATCCTGGCTCAACCATTGGGAAATTAAGGAGGAGCTTAGTATGGGAAGTAAAGATAATATCAAAAACACTATTACCTCCGAGTTTAAGGACAAGTTGTGGGAGGATTAGGAGTTGGAGCGTAAAAGGAAGCTAAGATACTAGAAGGAAGTGATCAACTCCACCCTTGATAATCAGAATTATCTCTCTGTGTTTTTCAGCAATAAGAAAAAAATGAACATACCTAAAATAATAACTAATTCCCATGCACTTCGGAGTTAGACTGGGTGGTGGTCTATTCCCAAGACCCCTTTGAATGATATAATGTGTCAGATTTGTGATTTTAAGCAGGTGGAAGATGAAAAGCACTTCCTTTTAGACTTCCCGACTCTTACTCACTTTCGCTCTCAATTCCCTACCATCTACCACACTTCCATTATCCTTGACCTATTAAGCAACCCCACCTATAGCGATATTGGAGCACTTATTTCCCTTCTCTTTTACCATAGAAACAAGATTTTGAAGAATCAAACTTAGATTCTTTCTCCTCTCTTAAGGTCCAATAGCCTGCATTGGTCATAGCGGACAATAACCATCATCATCATCATCATCATTATTATTGAACTTAATTAATAGTAATAATATTATTATATAATTTAATAATAATAATAATAACAAATGTGTGTGTAACCCACACTAAGAATACAAAATAAATATGATAAAAAAAAATTGTGCTCTAAAATTTGATATTTTATGTTTAATGCATATTTATTATGTTCAAAATATATGTTTAATACTTTGAAGATTTCATGGATCGAATTTCCTTGTTAATGTTGTTTACAAGTTATATATAAATTTTCCAACCATGATATTATTCTTAAATGTAGGATATTTAGTAGAAGAATAGATAAGTAATATATATATATATATATCTATATATTTTGTAATACCTAAAGGAGAATAGTAAAACTCACTTCCCCTCGCTGGATCTGTAAGTTTATACGTCTTCATGGTTATCAATAAAGAAGATTTGGACAGTGTGAGAGTTTGTTGATTTCATATTTCACATTATAATTAACCTAACGAGATTTGAATAAGCGTGTAGAGTTTCAGCAATTTCACATATTTCACATTACTAATTAACCTACCTAAAATATGTTAAAATAATTTTAATTAAAATTAAAATTTTGATTTGAAATTTGATGTAATATATTAAAGTTTTAATATATAGTCTTAAATAATTATATAAATTTTAAATATAAATCTTTATTTTAATTAACTTTAAAAAGTATAATTTTTACAATTCAATTGAAATAGATAAATATTATAAATTATTCTATAATTTTAAAATCTATCTATATACACCAAGTTTAAAAATTATATGAAAGTTTTGGTTTTCAAGTTCGTGTGGTTATTGTTTATTGAAGAGATTTCCAGATTATCCACAATATCATGAAACATTTGTCAATGTTTAAATTTTAAATATAAATCTTTATTTTAATCAACCTAAAAAAGCATAATTTTTCCAATTAAATTGAAATAAATAAATATTATAAATTATTCTATAATTTTAAAATCTATCTATATACACCAAGTTTAAAAATTATATGAAAATTTTGGTTTTCAAGTTCCTATGGTTATTGTTTATTGAAGAGCTTTCCGGATTATCCACAATATCACGAAACATTTGTTGATGTTTCGAATCCACAATATCACGAAACATTTATGGACGTTTCGAGTCCCAATGGAACATTTGTGAACATTTCTTCATTCCATTGTCCTGAAAATGAATCCATGTTGGGATTAAAACATCAACAAATATTTCACTGATATTGCCATCATCGTCTCAATATATAACAAGATTTATATGAAAAGTTATAAACTATGATATTATAATTAATAAATCAATTTCAAACTGAATTAAACCTAAAAAAACTCAACCTTTATCACTGATATGATGTTTCACCTATAAAACATTTCTTTGTATAAAAAAATTAATTTTAAAAATTAAATATTTAAATCACCACTCATACATCCTATGAAGTCTAAAACTAAAAATTTACCCCTCATTAGTCCATGTGTATAGGAAAAGGGATGATGGTATTAATCCCTAGGAAGTACTCATTGACCTCAGTGATGATGGTCTTAATCCCTAAAATGTACTAATTAATCCCTAAAAAGTATTAATTGACCTATAAGAGGTGTTGGATCAATTTTATATATTAAAGTCAACTTATTATATTATTTACTTTATTTTAAACAATAATATAATATCATTATGGAATTACTTTAAAATCATTTAATTTTTAAGAAATAAATATAATATTATTATGAAAATATTTTAGTTTTAGATTTTATGCTTATAAAAATCAATAAATCTAATATTATTATGAAATTATTTTAGTTTTAGATTTCAAGGTTTTTTTTTTTTCTTCGGTGATTTTTCAGTTTTCACTTTTAGTTTAGCATTTAAGTAATCAAAAACCATTTGGGAAATTTATTCTGAATTTTTTTAATTGATTTAAGAAGCCAGTCCTCAACCAATTGTACTAATAAGATTTGATACACTTAAATAATAATAATAATAATAATATAAAATACTATATATATAATTAAAAAATCAAATAAAAACATTATATTTTATTTATAAAATAAATATATATTTATTAATTTATATATATTTATAAATCTATATATAAATTAATTACTTTCATTAATATATCACAAACTCAAATTATATATAAAAAATAAAAATATCGCACACCACATATAAAAACCACATAGCACTTAATATAAAAATACCAAATTTTCCAATCTCATAAGTATGTACATATTCAATTCTCATGAAAGAGCTTGAGAGAAAAAACTAAATATCACAAACAAAAACTGTAAAACATAATTACATTTAAAGTAAGAATGCTATAAGCCTCCGTATACACAAATTTTCTAAAATGGGAATAAATTATTCCAAATGTTATCATGTTTGTAGTGTTGTGCCAATATTTCAAGTCAAACTATATCTATGGCATATGGCACCTTGTCAGCCGCTGATTTTTGTGGCAAAATTGTCTTCTTGGAACCTTTTCCAATACCAGTGTTCCTTCCACACAATGGCCATCTCCTCAATTGGCACATTTTTGGTCTAAGGGAGAAACCAAAAAATAAAAGCGGTCATCACAACTATCCAGCCTGCGAAGAAGAGAAACAACCCGTACTTCATGTGGCAGAGCATTGCGAGGAATACCTGGGAAATGACGAAAGTAAAGAGAAGGTTTACAGTCACAGTGATACTCTGCTCGGCCGAACGGATTTCCAGAGGGAAGATCTCGCTAGGAACCAGCCATCCGAGAGGACCCCATGACCAGGAAAAAGACAATATGTAGACGCAAATGAGAAGCACCATTAGTATGGAGAATCCTTTGGACAGACTGCCTTCCCCAGAGCCACCAAAGTTAATGCCTAAAAGTACTCCAGTAGCCACCTGTATAGAACAAAATTAAGTGAACCCTAATAAGAATGTGGCCATTAATATGTGGCATGGAAACAATTTATGCAGTGAAAGTGTAGCAGAATTCAATTAGTGGATGTAACATGAATTACTGACTTGAGGTTGCTCAAAAAATAGAGACTTGCCTAGGAGTCGAACATGACAATTCCTCCTGTGATGAATAGAAACCTTCTGCCCAACTTAGCAACTGTGACAAGGGCAACGAAAGTTCCTACCGCACCCACGAGCCCTATGAAGAAGGTAGAAAACAATGAGGCATTGTTGCCTAAGCTCAGCGTCTTGAACAGAAAGGGTGCATAGAATGTGATGACATTGATCCCCGAGAGTTGTTGGAAGAAGTTAATGGCGATGGCCATAACTAGATGAGGTTTGTATTTCCTCTCCAAAATAGTGCGGAAGGGATGCTTCACCCTTCTCAATACCTCGCTCGCCTCTACCAGGTCCTCGAATTCCTCCTGCACGTGCGAAGTCCCGCGGATCTTCTCGAGCATGGCCTTCGCCTTCTCGTGGTGCCCTCTTACCATCTCTTGATTTCCCTTTTGCCTCAGAAACGTGAAAATTTGAATTTGAGAGCAATGCGTTCAGGCTGGAGCTAGATTGAAATTTTGAATTTGACAGCATTGCCTTTAGGCGGGAGTTGATTGAAAATTTGAAAAATTACGGTGGGAAGATATCGACTTTGAAATAAGGTGGGGATATGGTATTACTGCATTAACTGCGACCTCTCGCTTCAGATGCGGCATCCGGATGCATAACATGCATGGTGAATGGGCTTATACATCGTAGTTCTCAGGTTCGGCTGCCTTGAGAAGCTAGAGGGCGGGGGTCCCTGTCATGTGGAAAGGTGAGGTTTGCCATCCCAGGATAGGAAAGCTTGAACACCGGCTCGTTAGTCGAATGAAGAACTCCTCTTGACACAGATGATAATATCTCTGAGTTAAATGAACTAAGGGCACCCTTCCTCCCAAATGCCTGAATGACAATACCCTCGATGGGAAGTGACAGCGATTTGTCACCATGACAGTGTGTGTATTCATGTGTATATAGGAACAATAGTCAACTCAACACAACAAAATTTCAATGTACTTTTATTTAGTTGGAGTTTCATGAATCAAGCCATCGAGTATATGAGTATATGACTAATATTGAAGTAAATGCAAACGGAAGTAACTCTAAAAGAAGTATATGTGGCTATGGGTATATGACGTATTTTTATTTAGTTGGAATCTTATTATGATTATTGTAATAGTAATTCAATGATAAATATGGATATAATTATTTTATAAAATATATATTTTTAAATCTAAAATGTTAATAAATTATGGTTATTTTCTTTTATATGTCGCCTATGAAGGTTTTACTATGATTCATATTCACTATCTTTTGAGTTTTTTAAGGAATTGGTGGAATCGAATAAGGCACTCTAAAATCACTGGAGCAGTACAGAGCTTACGAGCATAAACGAGTAGCTAATCCTCTGTTCTCCTGTCATATCCCACCCCTGCATCTTTCAGACCATAAAGTAAAGCTTAAATGCATGGAAAGTGAGGTCACTACTTTCATGCTATCTCATTTTTATGCACCACGGCTTCTGTATTTTGTAATGGGATTCTCTGTTAGCTAATGGCCACACGATACGCATGGCACTGATATTGGAACTGTGAGTTCAAAGAAAATGGGTCACTCACCTCAATTTCAAATTCAAAGAAAATGGGTCACTCACCTCAATTTCAAATTCATCTATCATTATGATATCCTCCGTCAAAAGGGCGAGACAAAGGATTTAAAAAATTCGGGGCATGTCCAATTAAGTAAAGGTCTTACGGTTTGATGATTCCATTGAGTCAGATACCAACTTCTTACGGTTTGATGATTCCATTGAGTCAGATACCAACTTTTGGTAATTTTAGTCTCATGTCATTCCTAATTATAGTAAATAGAGTGCGACATTATTTATAATTTGTAAAGCGGTGGGAAAATATTTAGAATGGTTATTTAAAAAATAAAATAAATTTTATTATTTTCAAACGGTTAGTTTTATTATTGATATAAAAAAATTATTCCATCATTACGTTTAAATAAATTTAATTATTTCACTTGATAAATCCTCTGTCTTCTTCTTTAACATGCATTTGTCTATTCATAAACATTTGACTGATATCCTAGGTTTCAAAAGAAGCAATCTTCTGTCCAAATACTTGGGTATGCCCCTCATAGACAAACCTTGGCAAAAGTATCATTGGGAAAAACTTCTTTCCAAGCTAGCAGACAATTGTAATCACTGGACCAATCGTGTCCTTAATTTGGCTGGTCGACTGGTCATGACGAAGGCTATCCTCCAGGCTATTCCTCAATACATGCTATCGATCCTTCCAGCTCCTAAGGGAGTCCTTCAGAAGATCAGAGGCATTTAGTGAAACTTTCTATGGTCTGGTAATTCAGGAAAAACAAAGTGGGCGCTAGCAGGTTGGGATTAGCTTTGAAAACCTAAGAGCCTTGGAGGGCTGGGGCTACAGGATCCAGGATCAATCAACAAGGCTTGCAGAGACAAGCTCTAGTGGAGATGGCTTTCGAAACCTAAGACCCCGTGGGTGCGCATCTGGAAAGCCAAATATGCGGAGCACTGGGAGCATGAGGAGCTCGTAAGGATGACAGACACCCCTGCAGGCTCACCAATATGGAATCTAGCCCGAGCCAACCGGAATATCATACAGGCTCACTACTTCTGGGAGCTTAGGAATGGTCACAATGCCCTGTTTTGGGAGGATGCCTAGCAACAGCTCCCGAAGCTTGAAAATCCCAACCTACACCCTCTGCAGCAATGGTTTCAGAACAATGGCAAGCTGAAAGTGCATCAATACTAGGCTAACGATATGGGTCAACAACATTGGAGGACATGGAGTCTAATCCCTTCCCCATCGGATGAGCAAATGTCGAATCTCCTTAATATCCTTAATGCCATTATGAGGAAAATAATAATAAGGGCAACGCAAGGGCTGGATATCCTTCGCTGGGGAAATCTCAATGGAGGTTCATTTAACCTCAAAGAAGCCCGTTCTTATATTGAAAACAGGGACAGTGAGGATAAGGTAGCCTGGTATGACAATGTATGGAACTGTAACCTATGGCCCAAAATTAAGACTTTTATATGGCTTCTTCAGAACATGAAGATTTTAACCTGGGAAAATCTTATAAAAAAAGGGTTCACAGGACCATCCCGATGCCCTTTATGTGAGGAGCAAGAGGAAATGATGAATCATCTATTCAATGAATGTGTCTAGACTAGCAACCTTTGGGAGTGGATACAAAGCATATTCAACCAAAAGGACTGGAGTAGAAGTTCCATTAACGAAACTATCACCAATTGGCGCTTACACTATTCCAACAGCTGTATGGTAAACAATTTGTGGAGGCTAAGTCCTGGTTTCTTGATATGGACGGTGTGGAAGGAAAGGAATAATCGTATCTTTCAAAAACGTAGCTTCAGACAACCCGATGAAATAAAAATTATCATTATGCAGGGTTTGAAAGAAACAACTCTTACCTGCTGTAAGACCGAGAAAGCAAATTCACTGTCTCCCAATGACATCTGGATATTGGCTATTTTTGGCCTCTCTGAAGCGGCGAAGCGCTGTATGCATGAGAACACCCTCCGAACCGCTCCCTCTCCCGCAATCTGGCAAAATCCTCCTCCGGGGTACTGCAAGCTTAACTTTGACGGGGCATCAAAAGGCAACCCAGGGCCTGCTAGGTTGGGAGGAGTCCTGCGCAATGAGAAGGGAGAAATGCTACATATCTACTGCAGAGATTTAGGAGAAACCACTGACAATGAAGCGGAATTCGCCGCTTTGGAGCAAGGGCTGCAGATCCTAATTCGGCTTGGAAAAGGACTAGCCATAGTAGAGGGTGATTCCCAGCTCGCCATTACAACCATCCGAAAAATACAACATGGAACAAAGCCCAGTAAGGCCATAAAGAACTGGCGCCTAGCTGTTGTTACTGATCTCATCGCGTAGCACCTCGCTTCCCTAAGTGGTATCATCCTTCAGGATGTGCGCAGAAAATCCAATACGCTAGCATACCATCTAGCTAACCACGCGATAGAGCACCCTGTTGAAGCCCATGACACGTGTTGGCAGGATCTAATGCATGAAGAGCTTAGGGATCAGTGTAAAATCATATCCAGGAAAGACTTCACTGCCGATACTACCGTGGAGGACGGTCGGCAGCTTATTAATCATGAGTAGCTCATGAATTCACCCAATTTGATTAATCACGTCAGACGGTACAACCCGGAAATGTCACCAAGAACTTCTCGGAAATGGCAGCCCATTATTCGAGAGGACAACCGTAAGGGTAACCGATCCTTACAACGGATCAAAGGGAGGTATCGAGCATGCGAAAGGATTACTCAGAAGCATACGATCTTTGCTTATTGCTCTGGCATTGGCAGTAGTTTCAGATGGAAAGTTGCCATGCATCATAGCATTAAATGGATCTCAATTGGAATTTCACTCCCCACTACCCATCCTTCTATTTATGAGCAGCCTTGCTCTCCCATTTTCATTTCCTATCTAGCCTTGTGGTATCTACGCTCAAAGTCGCAGCTCGGTTATCCTTTTCTCGGCAAGTTATCCGCTCTCTTCTACCCGCCTTCAATGGTAGACTACAACCTTCGCAGTATCAAGGCATCGCAAGCCCTCAAGCGGGCCAAGGAAAACTACGAAGCCTCTGTCTCCAAAAGAGGGAAGCAAATGATCGAAGTGCCGCAGGAAGAGGTGGACAGGTCTCGGGCCTGGATTGATGATAGCACAATCAATGAGGAGGTCGACTGGTTGGTCGACCTAGGGACACCTTCTACTCGAAACACCCAATTTCTGCAAACCCAGGAAGTTGCCTGGCAGATGAAAACCATGCTGGCAAAGGAAATTGGAATGCAGGGAGCAGCGGTCAAGGAGACCTTCGCTGCAACTTCCATGGCCTCTACCAAGAACACCGCTCGACTGGACAAGCTGGAAATTTCCTTCAATTCACTGACAGAAGAACTACGCATGCAAGGCAAGGCTTTGGACAAATTTGTTCGCCGCTTCGATTGATATCTCCGCCATGTCCTCAATGTATCCATTGAAATTCCAGCGGATGACTCACAGACTACCCTCATTCGGCGTTTTAAGCCTATAATTCAGCCGAAAGGTGGTGAGGAGGCGAGTCCCAGTGCTGCGGGAAAATCTGAGGCCTCGAATCCAATTCTGTGATGTCTGTGCTCTCTCTCTGGTTTATTTCTTGTCTGTTTCCTGTTTTAATCAGTATGTACCAGGCTATTATCATGCCTACAGTAGACCTTCAGTTAGCTTTTTATCTTTCACAGGCAACCCTGCGTGGTTGGCCTGAAGTTTTGTTCATTGGACTGTGCTTCTGCAATAGCTTAGCTTTATATAGCTAGGGTTTATTCAGTCTAGATGTCAGCATGCAAAGGAGCAGGCCTGTGACCCTCCATGGTTATCGGAATTCAAGCCCTTTTTTACACTCATGTAACCTCTGTTTTTTGATATAATATACTGCTTCTGACTTACAAAAAAAAAAAAAATATTATTTCAAATAATTTGTTTATATAGTTATTTGGTAATGAATGTTGTATATAAATAAAATTTAATTATTTTAAATAATTTATTTAGAAGTTTTTTTATAATTATATTTAAAAAAATTAATTATAGTTAATTTTAAATCGTATTTTATACCTAAAAGTAATGTGTTATATATATATATATATATATATATATATATATATATATATATATATATATATCATTTATTAGTAATGTTAATCACTAACTAATGGAGACTTCACTAGGGGAAGCAATATTCTACCATGTGTATTCATATTGGGGATTTATATGGATAAAAAATCACATAATATATTGGGGACATATAGGGAATAAAAAGTTTTTAAGGGGTTAAATAATGTGATTTTTAGAGATCTTTTCCAATATATAGTTAAATTAAGAGTATTGTTTAATAAACTACACAAACATGTCAGAAGTTCATTGAATCAAGCCCCTATATATTACCCGATATAAAGAAAGAAAATATCCTTTTTTTATAATTGAAATCATAATAATATAATTATATATTTTAATATTTTACTATAAAATTAGGCACATTATTATTATTCAATTTAGTAGTTTTTTGAAAGACGTTTAATATATTATTTTTATATTTAATATTAAAATTAATTTAATGTTAAAATGTGTTATTACACAATATCAAATAACACATTAAACATAAAAACAAGAATACTAAGGCATAAACTTAGATATACCTTTCATAAAACACAAAAATTATGGAAATTAATTTAAAATTAATTTAGTGTTAAAATGTGTTATTATACAATATCAAATAATACATTAAACACAAAAAAATAAATATTAAAGCATAAACTTAGATATACCTTTCATAAAACACAAAAATTATGGAAAGAAAAAAAACATAAGAAAAAAATTTTAAATCCAAAAATAATTTATAACACTAATAAAATTTAATAAATGTATACATTATTTATAGCCAAACTTCACATATAATTTTAATAGCGGCCCTTAAAATATGAAAGTGTGGATTTGGAATGGTTATTTTATATGTATGTTGTAATAATGTTGTTTTTGTTTTTATCTAAAGGAGTTAGATCTAATAGTGGAATTAATAGTGAAAATATTGAAATTATTCACCATTTGATAAGGTTTAATTTCAATAAGTCAAAGTCAAGGCAAGGGCCTCCCTGCCGACATGATCAAGAAAGTAAGATTAGGCCATATGCTAGAAACTAATGCTCATATGCTAGGTTTATTTTAAAAGCTACAGCCTATGCCAATTAATATTATTGAGAGAGTACCGAACTACAGAGGTAAAGTAAAAAACTAATTTAAATAAAACTATGGACCGTCCGACCTATCATGTAGGGACAAGATAAGTGAGGATGCAAATTTGATTTTTTGTGGACATTGGCCGATTAGCTGAACATTTCTAATTTCAAAAACATTTTCATAAACTAGCTACTGATATTATATCGGTAGGGTGACTCTGTCTCATAAAAATCAGAGGAATAGTCCATGCAATTTCTCAACTCAAAAGAGAGTGGATCTTAGAGCTCGTAGTTGGTTACTTTCAAAGACTTGCCCTCCAAGATTCAACCATAAGTGCAATATTATAAATGATTAAATATAAGACTTAAAACGTGAACTCCATGGAATTCTACTTAAAACAGGACTTATGCTCAATTGATTATCACCGCCATGTATACGATAATGTGCTTTGTTACATCACTAGTGACATTATTGTAATTTAAAAAGTCTTTAATATGAAAATTTGTTGCACCATCAGTGACATCATGAAAATTATATATAAAACATAAAATCTTTATAATATGGAAGCTTATTGCTAAAGTAATTGCCTTCACATCAATAAAATCAAAATAATAAAGTGGTATACAATATAACAACTTGATATCTATTTTATCAATTGAAAAGTGGTATACAATATGAATCCTATCGTATAAGCTTAAAAACACATGTATAATTACTTAGTTGTGGGAAAGGTGGATCATGCAGCGTGCTAGCTGTGCAGCTATGAATTCATCGCATGAATTACATTTGTCTGAGCTGTTTGATAAGTTTTGATAGCTGGTACGTCCGTCCTCGCCCTCCTAATGTCATCGAGCCAGCCACATTGCAGATGGATCATGTAGGTGCAGAAGCCTATTTGATGTCAAAATGACTCAGAAACATAGTATTTTCAAGAGAACACTCGTCGTTTTTTCTGGTTAATTCGCTAACTAAAGTGGGCTTCATGTATCTGAATCCTTGTCCAAGACAAACACAAAAATGACCAGATCAGAGCTGAGACAATCATCTTGCCTACTATTGAGGCAATCGATGGAAATGCTATCCAATAAGTGGTTTGGAAGCAGGGGTTAATGGAGGTTGATAATGGCGGCTATTAGCATATTGACCCGAGTGATGCAATAGCTACAAGGAATGTAAACGGTTGTTTTCAAGAAGTTTTCATAAATCTGTTTTTTCACAAGCTGTTCATGAATTACATAGATCATCATTTCTGGGACAAATGTGAGTGCATTAATATGTGAACTAGATGTTGCAGTGCCCACTGAGTACACGGAATTCTCTCTTAAAATCTCTACCAAATTGTTGCAGAAGGCTATTGTATGTAGATAAATAGGGCGAGTACCAAATTAGCCGCTTATGGCAGCCGGGAGCCCCAGGCGCGTAGAAGTTGATACGATGATATCGCACCAGTTTGGCCGGGGCGGTTTGCCTGTGGCTTGAAGAGAGAGGGAGGCGCGTCAGGCAGCTTTGACTGTGGCTTCAATATTGAGGAGGCCGCCCTGCTACTATGTTCAGAGAGACATTTATGCAGGCTTAAGTGATGAATAGCACCAAGGCGAGGAGGAACGAGGGGGCTCGCCCGACCTCATAAGGGCTAGGAACTACGAAGTCTAACATAAGGAGGGCGAGGAGGAAATTCAATTCATCATTTCAGACAAGGAGGAGACATGTTTCAACCAATTCAATTCATGAGTAAGTTCTGTTTGTAATTCAAAAAAGCTCTCACCTGTACATAAAAATGACTCTGCATAAAAATTAGAATTCATCGGCTATAACTCCTTGATCATATGTTAGTCGTTCTTACTAAATGTTACATCCATGGAACTAAAATGTGGTTATTGAACATTTGCTTTTTGTTTATTGAATATTTGTATGAATATCGATGAAAATAAATTTTATTAACAAACTTAAGAGTGATTTTTGATCTGCAACAACGCACATGTCTCATATTTGTCTTCAGAATCTCCCTCAAAGGATCTGTAGCACTACTGATAATAGTCTCTCCTGGCATCACTCCCATTGGTTCTGTAGCCATATTCATGCAATTTAAACATTAGCGAGTTCTGTAACAATTTATACTTCTACAGGTTCTATAGCAGTTTCAATTTCAATAGATTCAATAGATTCTGTAGCAATATCCACTTCAGCGGGATTTGTAGCAATATCCTGTTCACAGCATCAGAATTTCACAACAATAAATCAAAATAGGAAACACATCATCTTAATTTTTTTTGGGGGTTACTAATACTCACTGAATTTACGGCTCCATCAGCGTAGGCTCCAATTTCAGACGCAGAGACAAAGGTGATTGATCCTTATTTAGCAGCATATTATTTAGTAGTAGATCCAAAGGCTCTTGGCGAACTCGGCAGAAGGAATGAGATGACGGAAGCCTGAAAGTGCAGGTAGCAAAGGTCCTAGTCCAGTCCCCGTCCATGTAGTTAAATGAGAATCAAGCGATGGCATGCAAACCACAATCACAAAATTTTGACACGGGAGGTCTCACTTGTCATACTAAACACAAGTGGCGATAAGTGGTAATGTTATTGAAACTTACAATAAACTTAAGATAACTACATGATATCGTAAACATTTAATGTTTACTAATTAATGTTAGCATTAATTCAAATGCTTAGCATTACATGACTATTGTTCTTATTAGATTAAAGTTTTACCACTATGAAAATGATTTAAATTTGTTCTCGCCTCGATATGAGGCCAAATAAGACGATAATTTTTTTGATTGGATGACAGAGAATATTCGTTGGAATATAACATAAAAAGCATTGGTTATTTGCAATAGCGGGGACTAATAAGCAGCTCAAAGTAATGCCAACTCTCTCTTCTGATTACTATAGTCCCCCGGCCATACGCAAAGCAAGTAGGACTAATAAGAGCTTAATTTAGAGCTAAAAGCATTTTTAAAGTAGTGCGTAAAAGTATGTTTACATTAATTTTATATAATTATTAAGTTTAAAAAAACATTTTTAAAATAGTGCCTAAGCGTATGTTTACATTAACTTTATATAATTATTAAGTTGAAAAATGTTTTAACATGTGTGCCATTTATTAAACTATAAAGTAGTTTGAAGTGATTTTAACATTTATATTTTTTTCACACTCATTGATTATATTAAGAGAAATATTAATTTAATTTTGGACAAAAATTGAAAACCAAGTTTGAAAATCAATTATAATTAAAATTTTATCAATAATCAATATTTAAATAATTTAAATAAATATGTTAATGGAATTTATTTAATACTTTACATAAATAAGTTTATATATATATATAGATAGTAATATTCAATTAAAAAAATATAAAATATTATTTAATTTTTATAAATAATATATTATTTTAATAAAGAGTTATATTATTTTGTTTTAAATTTTATATTTAATATTATAAATTTTAATCAAAAAGTCAATAAATTATTTTATATACCAAATTTTATTTTCTTAAACTAGATTATTATTATTATTATCAACAATATATATTTATTTTAATTTGTAAAAATTAAATTATTTTAAATATAAATCTCTTAAAAATATTATGTTTTTACATAAACCCATGTTATTCTTGCATAAAAAATAAAAGGCACCTGGTGATAATGGGAAAAAAAAAACCAGTGACAAAACTGGACAATAATATAACTAGTAGTTGCATCACATGTTAGAAAGGAAACCCCCTAAGGTTGTGGTATAGGAAAGAATAACATATAAGAAAGAAGAGGTAGTAGGAAATTTCTTGGTTCCAACTGATCCTCTAGAATAAGGGGTGGAGAATTATGTTTACTGGACCTCAAATCAAAATATCCATATTGGGTAATTGATGTGGAACAACTTCTTTGTTATTAATTGCATGTAAGATGTGTTTTTTCATAATGGATGAGACATTTTGGCCAAAGCACTCAAGCCCTTTATATGACGAAATTTGCATGTTTATTTTTTTCTACATGAAGGATGCACTTGGTTTTTATGACCAAGTTGGCCAGACTTCACCCTTCCATGAAATTATTTGCTTCTATCACATTTGCAATGTTGAATTTCTTTGATACTACTCCTAGAACTCTGACTTTGCTCTACAGATAGAATTATTTAATGGAATAAAAACTTATCACTATGACATGTTGTACTTCATAAGAGACTACTAAGAAGCTTAAGTATGGTAAATCCACCTTCACCTGTTATTTGAACATAGAGCATAGAGTTATCTTAATCGTCAATTTTATGGATAAGAGACATTTGGGCCCTTTTTAACCCTTGGGGATGATTAATTAATCTCAGTTCAGATAATTTATATTAATAAATTATCTACAATCATATTTTCATAATTCCTCTTTGAACGACCAATATTCCACTTCTTTGGAACTTTTCACCTCAGTCAGAATAACAAACATCATGAAGACCCAAAATTAAGAAGAAAAAATCAGCTCATAATCAGGGAGTCTAGCGACTTCTTTAAGGAGCATAATTCAAGACTTTAGTGCCTTAAAAAGATAATTTATTTTCCCATCAAATAAAAAGCAACAATCAAATTTTGTAGTGACAAGAATGGGAACAAATTTTAAATGTAATAACTCCCTTCCCTAGTGATAGTACATTTTTGTTTTGAAATGAAATTATTTTCCCGACCTTTTAAATAATAGATTCCTCCCCAAGTGACCCTTTAGAGATACCTTTTTTTTTCAACTGATTGCAATGGGTAAGTTTCTTTTGTATATTTTCTGAGTCATTGAATTTAAGGGCAGAGGTAAAGAGACTACTAGACAAAAAAGATCAGAGTGATAACTTTCCGATTTGTAGATGGGTCTTCCAATCGATGATTTAACCTTCTCCTCCTGCACAAGGGTAGAATGATTTCGAGTGAACTACTATTTGTAGCTAATCTGGATTCCAAAAACTTCGAGTGACCCCATTTTCCGAAGATTCCTCTTCTATTTTAATTCGCTATTTGCCCTTTATAGTCTTGTTAGCTTTTTCCTTCTAAAGAACTGCACATTCTTGATAAGTATCCATTGTCCTACTTTTCTTCTTCCATATAATTCGCATCTAAATGAATTGAACTTTGATAAGCTTCGTGACATTTTCCAAATTCCAATATTTTTCATTGTAGACTCTCTCATGTGTATCGTGGAAATGGATTCCATACATTCAATGTTATGCCTTTTTAAGGCTTGTTATATGGTTTGAAGCTTCTCTTCACCATGTCTCCTTTCTTTTGTATCCTTGACTTTGATAGAAACAATTGTTACAGACCCCTTTAAAACTAGATTTAGTCTTATTTAAGAAATGAGAATTATGAACATTCATCATTATTGCTCAAGATAAATCATGTCCTCTGAAATAATTTGGAAATTTAAAAAATCACATATTTTAAAATTTTGATTATTAATTTAATTTTTTATATATTAAGAAATAATACTCATGAATTATAAAATAGTTGTAACATAAATAATATATATATATAAAAAAAACCATGTATTTTTGGAATAATAAAATAGTTGTAACAAAAATAATAGAGAATAAGAAAAACTATGTATATTTGGATGTATGAAAATTTAGATACATTTTATTAAGTAAAAGTTTAAAACAATAATGGTTATAAACATTTAAAAATAATTTTATTAAATAATTAGATTAGATCCACAGTTAAGATTGATTTAGGCCATCTTAGCTCCCCCCATAAAGAAACTACATTCCACATGAATACCATGGGTCAATACCATGGGCTATATTTTTATTTTATTATTTTTATTGTATTTTGACCTAGTTAAAATTTTCGTTACATTATGTCAATATTTTTATTTAATTTAAATTTATTTTTAATTTTGTGTAATTTGACATAGTCAAAATGTTAAACATGGCATGTTAAATATATAAATAGTCATTTTCAAGGTTATGCCTTTTAAGGCTTGTTGTAAGGTTGGAAGCTTCTCTTCAGCATGTCTCCTTTCTCATGTATCCTTGACTTTGATATAAATTTGTGTGGAGTTTAATTTTGATGATATAAATTTTATTATAAATAAAAAATTTATGCTTATGCACCCAAAAATTTAATGTTTATGTATTTTATAGATTTTTTTGTATTTATTAAACTAATTTATGTTAAATCTAATTTTATTAAGTTATTAATTTAAAGATCAGATATTTTAAAAATTTTCATTATTAATTTAATTTTGTATATATTAAGAAATAATACTCATGAATTATAAAACACCATAAATAACATATAACAAAAAAATGATGTATTTTTGGAATAATAAAATAGTTGTAACAAAAATAATATGGAACAAGAAAACCTATATATATTTCGATTTATGAAAATTTAGATACATTTTATTAAGTAAAATTTTAAAAGAATAATGGTTATAAACATTTAAAAATAATTTTATTAAATAATTAGTTTAGATATAGAGATAAGATTGATTTAGGCCATCTTAGTTTTCCCTATAAAGAAATGACATTCCACATGAATACCATGGGTTAATACCATGCGCTACCTAAATTCAATCTAACTTATTAAAAAGAAAAAAACTAATATTACAAAAAACATATATAAAAATATTTATTTGATCTAATGGCATAAAACATTTCAATTGTGTAACGTTTTATCCAATGACTCAAACATAGACATGAAGCTAGGGGAGTTGTTTTCAAATAGTGACCCCTTAGGGCATAATTATTATGTAAATTTAAAGAAACCATTTTTTTAAATACATTATTTAATACTATTCCTAAAGAAAAAAGTAATTTTATAGAATATTATATTCTTATAATTACTTTTACTTATATTATTAAAATATGAGATATAATCTATAAGATATAGCTTTCTTGGTTTATATGGGTTTTTAATTGTCAAAGACAACATTCTCTTATCTTGAAATTTACTCTTTCATTAAGTGTCATAATATAGTTTTTTTATCTAATTTTTATATGGTATAAATAAATCTACTTGAGTAGATTTAAGTGATAAAATCAATGATTTTTAGTTCCATTTCAAATATAAATACATTCTAGTAATTACACCATATGTTACAAAAGAAACATCATAAGACAACAACGTAAGAAATAATACCATATAAGAATTAAGTAAAAAAATTATGAAATTTTGTAAGTTCCATATAAATTATTAGTCCAAATTTACCCTACTTGTTAAGTTATCTTATTTAATTGTAAAGACAATTTTATTTTTCTATTCAACTACATATGGATTTTGGTGTTTGAATGATGAAATAAATAAATATTAGTGACTATAATTTTCCTGGAATTTTTTACTATATTTTTTATATTTTCTCTATCTTTATTTATATAAATGTATACACCATATTTCCCCTTTCCTAAAAGCTAGAAATTGTCCACCAGAGAAAACAATTTACCATAGAAACCACAACAGCAAAAAGAAAATGCTCATTAAGAGCCATTTAGAATAGATTATTGACTCAGCTGAATAACATTCTTTCAAAGCCTTCTGCAGAGTTAAATATTTACTGCAAAAATATTCTATTGGAAATAAGGCAACCGGATTCCTCGAAAAGAATGACTCTCAATCTGGCATCGGTTAACATTATTTGTGAATATTTATTCAATATACTTGCAAAATCATTATCTCCTGCAGTATGAAAATGTAACTATAATTCAAGTTTTAAACATAAAACTTAATATTCCCCCTATTTATGAACATTAAAAAGACTTGGTCTGTTGGGCTTCGATCTAATGGTCGAGATGGGGCATCACCAAGACAAAGACCCAGGTTTGAACCTGAGTAGACATTGAGACCAAATGTATGTTATGAGATAGCCAATATGACAGAGGTCGGATTATTGTGGACTTACCACAAAAGGAAGAGTTGGGATTGAAATCTCCTATGGATGAAAAAAAAGTTGTTTATCCCTACCAAGAGATAAATAATAATAAAATAAATAAAATAAAACCTGTCTTTGCTTTTAAATATAATGCATATAATCGTGACATAATTGAAAATATTTGTCCCATCTGTCGCAGAATTTTCTTGTTAAATAATAATCGAGGACAACCAATAACACAATGAAATTTGGGACAGTAATAAATTCGATCTCTTGTTCTAAATATAAGGTTGTAGGAAATATAAGTAAACCATCATTGTAGCATATGGAGTTTAACTCTCTCCCCGAAATAAAAGTAAAATATCATCGTAGCATTTACAGTTTAACTTTTCCTATAAATATACTAAACATTTAATATCAAAAAAATATGAGGACCAGATGAAAGATAAATTTAGTCCAATTTCAGAGGATATATCTCGGAAATAAAAGTAAAATATCATTGTAGAATTTACAGTTTAACTCTTCCTATCAATATAGTGAAACAGGTAATATCAAAAAATTCTCGGGGACCAGATGAAAGATAAATTTAGACCGTTTTCACAAGATACTTATTCTTCGTTAGGTTCTTCAAACAGAACTTGTCTACAATTTGCAAAAATAGTTTAGTAACATAAAATAATTTGTGTCATGTTCAGTCCAGATAAATTCCATTCTACCCATTTTTCTTTTCTTTTTTCCTTTTTTCCTACAAATTGATAATATGGTTCCTCCGAAACTGAAAATATATAGAGCTCTACAAAATGAACGTGGCAATCAAATACACACAGCTAAATAGGAATGTTAAGCTAACATTCTCCCACAATAATTCATTCTAGTAGTGCAGAAAGAACAATAATTTATTCCACTAATATAGAAAGTTTATGAAGATGCTAAACAAATAGTCTGCCACAGTAATTCATTCTACCAGTGCAGAAAGCACAGTAAATCATTCTACTAGAGCAGGAAGTTCATGAAAATGTTAAGCTAACATTATCCCACAGTTATTAATTCTACTATGCCAGAAAGCACATAAATTCATTGAAGTTTATGGAATTGTTAATTCATTCTAATACTGTAGAAAGTTTGTGAAAATGTTTAGAAGAAATGCAAACACATGAAAAATATTAAATTTTAAAATGAGATCATAAATACATGAAAACCATTTTATTAAAAAATATATCATAAATACATGGAAGCATTCAAGTGCCTGTCACAGCTCTCATTAACCTTCATAAATAAAGTTCCACAAATCCACGTGACTCAATAGTGTCTCAATATCGAAAACCAAAAATTATTAATTATATAATGTTGGAAACTGTACTCACTTACAGATCATGAGTATCATATAATAGTATATTGTTAGAAATTGTGCTCAGTTTCCTTGTAAAGTTAGATCTTACCAGCTTGATCTGAGCCAGCTGCGATCATTCCCTGAGCTTCATACAAATCACACAAGATTAGAAAAGAAGCTCCATGGTCTCAAACACATTCATAAGAATCAACACCAAGGGTTAGAAAGTAGCAACTCTGATTTACAAGCTCAATAAATAGCTCATGTGCTGCTCAATCATCCATACCCTGCCTCACAACTACACACCACCCAAAATCAGTCTTGAAAGCATTCTCATAGAAAATAGAACTTGTGAGCCAATGAGATAGGTTTCCAGCATTCTCATAGAAAATAGAACTTGTGAGCCAATGACATAGGGAGCTGAAGCAAGTGAGATAAAGAACCAAAGCGAGTTCAAAAAATCTCCCCTCGATCCTCCATTATGCATACATATCTTTCTTTGTTTTTATTTGTGCAAATGGGAGAGCCCGACTTGGCTCCTCAGTGCGTTGTCTCCTCAATCTGCAAGAGGGAGAAGGGAATGGGCAACACTTTCCCTTCTACCACCTCAGTCCAATATCATAACTGTCACTTTTAGTGGTTTTTCCAACTCAATTCAACCCTAATCACATTACAATAAACCAATCAAACAATGGCTAATATCAGCTACAAGAAACTGCGGAATTTAATTCAGCGGGTATGGGTCATCGCTTCAAGCATAATAGGTGAACAAGCAATCTTCACTGACCAATCTTCACTGACCAAGGATCCATAATGTTATCTCTTCCTCAATCATGTTAATTAATTAGTCAATGGCTTATATCAGCTAGAAGCAAACGCAGAATTTAATTCAGTTGGTATGGGTCATTGCTTCAAGCATAATAGATGAACAAGCAAGCTTCCCTGACCAAGGATCCTTAAGGCTGTTGTCTCTGTCTCTATCTGAATTGTCTTAATTGATTAATTTTAAATAATTATTATTAGTTATGTAATCAAAGGTTCAGCCACTCGTCGTTTCCCTATCACAATTATTATTACAAACAATGGGGTTAGAACAGGGATGTTACATGTCAACTTGTAGCTGAATATTTTTATTCTCTTATCCGATTTGGAATTTCCTTACATATCTAAAATATCAAAGTTATAAATATATATGTGAATTTTCTTATATATCTAAAATATAATTTAGTTATAAATTTATATGTGATATGTTTCTCTTACACACATCTAAATAGATCTCTCACTCTCTTTCACTCATTAAATGTCTCTCTCACATGTATGAAATTTTAACTCGACACTTTTAAAAATACATCACTGATATGTAAATACCCAATCAAATTTGAAACTAACCCTGTCTTCTATGATGGCATTTAACGCAAAGGGAAATTTTCACATGTTGAAATATTAAAGTCACCTGCGGTGCCTTTGGGCAGGAAGAAAACGAGTACACAAAGGCAGAGCAGCAAAATTCTGAGTGCACAGCACTCTGTATTTAAGAAGAATGATGGAAAACTGTAAGGATGATTTTAATTCTTGATGGGCCGCAGCCACAGATAGAAGAAGAAATTGAATTCGTGATGGGCAGAGCCGTTTTTTTCTACGGAGGAACAGAATTAATTAAAAACCAGTCATTTCGGGCTTTAAAGCCCTCAACAACCACAGTGTCTTGTTGATGAAGAGTTTTCTATGCGATGCGATCAAATCGCAAATCGCAATCGCAATAATCAAGTGTCTTGTTGATAGGGCGGAGTTCCGCAAAGCGGAACGTTTTAATACATTGAAACATATTATAATCGCCCCCCCACAGCAGCGGAGGCCCGTGGGTCCACTTGACCACGTGGCGATGTTTCAATGGAATCGCATGAGCGAAATCGCAAGGTTCAATCGGCGGAGTTTGGTTTTGTATTCTGATCAAAGGCCGGACCCGATCATACAATACACCACAGTTTGTTAATAGAATCGCATCCGGTCCTTGAATCGCAATCGGAACTTTTCTATTGTAAGCCCCGATCGCTCATGTTTGAAGTTCGGACCCGATCCGCCTTATATGTTGGAGTTGATAAAGTTCAATCGCACCGGCTTCTAATCGCAATCGGAACTTCCGATTGATCGCATGCCTTTGTATTTTTGGTGCGATTGGAGTGGTGGACCCGATCCAGGAATAGGCCGGAGTTAATAAGTCGAATCGCATCCGTTTATGATCGAAAATTGGAACATTTTTGAATGAGGTCCGATCGCACTTGTTTAAAGTTCGGACCCGATTGCTATATGAGCCATGTTTTATATGACCATCGCATCCGGTTGGTCAATCGCAATCGGAACTTTTGTTTGGTGCGATTGTTTGTTTAAATCGCGGACCCGATTGTTTTATACATTGAATTTAAATGTTTTGACCGTGCGTTCAAAGCAGGGCCCGCATGTATTTTATTTTAAATAGACTTTGTTTAAAGTCTTATATAATTTTATGTAATGTTTTAATATGCGCGATATATAAAAGCCAAAAAGGCCTGCGAGCCATTTGATGAGAATTGCATTGTTTTGTTTTCGCATAGCAGCGCGGAAGAAATACACAGCAATGTGGTTTTAACACAGTGACAGAGTTTTTTTTTTAAAAGACAGGGAGTTATTTTGCGCACTGCGTGTGAAGCAGTCCTGTTTTTGTTATCCCTCTGTTAAGAGGAAGAATTTGTAACAGTCTTTTGAAGAAATAGAAGATTGTTTTAAAAGTCTGAAAAACTCTGTCTCCTCCCAAATTTGTTTTAATTTCTCTGTGTTGTAGAGGAGAGATCATTCTCTCCACTGTTTGTTTGGAATTCTCAAAATTCCAACATGGTATCGGAGCTAATTCAGGCTCTTTGAATGTTTCAAAGAAGCTGAAGAAGAAGAAGACTTGTTGAAGCGTTTTCTCCAGCAGAGTGAAAGCCCAACAGAAGTCAAAAGTTCAGGTATTTCTCAAAGATAACAGAGCTGTTGTTTTTGGTTTAAAAGAGTTTGTTCTTTCAGAAAAAGGAAAGACAGTTTTTTTAAGTTCAGAGTTCAGTTTAAGTGCAATGGCTGGACCAAGTACAGGAATGAACATTGGAAATGTTCAGCTTCCACAATTTAATGGAAAGAACTATGATTATTGGGCCATTACCATGAGAGCCCTGTTTGTCTCACAAGACTTATGGGAGTTTGTAGAAGATGGTTTTGTTGAACCAGCTGATGAGCATGCTTTTAATGCCTTAACTCAAGCAGAGAAGGATTTATTGAAGAACAATAGAAAGAAGGATGCTAAGGCCCTCTTCTATTTGTATCAGGCAGTAAATGAGAGTGTGTTTCCAAGGATAGCAGCAGCTAAGAGATCCAAGGAAGCATGGGAAAATATGAAAGTAGCCTATCAAGGTATGGAGAAAGTTAAGACAACAAAACTTCAGTTGCTGAGAAGAGATTTTGAAACTCTTTGCATGAAAGAGTCAGATAGTTTAGATACATTTTTTACACATGTGATTGGGATTGTAAATCAGATAAGATCCCATGGAGAAACTCTTGAAGAAAGAAGGATTGTGGAGAAACTTTTGAGATGCTTACCCTCAAAGTTTGATGTTATTGTTACCACCATAGAAGAGACCAAATATCTCTCACAGTTCACAGTGGATGAACTTCATGCCTCACTAATAACTCATGAACAGAGATTGAGCAGAGATGAACACTCATCTCTTGAGCACGCCTTCAAGACCTAGATGCCTTCAGGAAGAGGAAGAGGTCAAGGAAAAGGAAGAGGAAGAGGCAGAAGCCAGAATAGAGGTGGAAGGAACAACCCTTCACATTCACATGGAAGGAGCAACAGTCAGAATCAGAGCCATGGCCAATGCAACAGCCAGCAAGGTGGACATCAACACCAACATGCTCATGGACAGAGGTATGACAAATCCAATGTCCAATGTCATTATTGCAAAAAATATGGGCACTATGCCAACGAATGTAGAAAGAAGCAAAATGACATGAAAAATAAGCAGAATGCTAATGTAGCAAAAGAAGAAAAGAACCCAAGTAATGTGTTGTTAGCTTGTAATGTAGCACAAGATAGAGAAGATGATGTTTGGTTCTTAGATTCAGGATGTAGTAATCATATGACTGGAAACAGAGCAATGTTTTCCAATCTAGATGAAGAGATTAAATCTGAAGTGACCACAGGGACTGATACTAAGATCTATGTAAAAGGAAAAGGCAGAGTTAGTATTCGAGCAAGAAATGGTGAGCAGAAATTTGTTCCTGATGTGTATTATGTTCCAGGTCTGAAATGTAATCTTTTGAGCATTGGGCAGCTCATAAACAAAGGTTACAATGTAATATTCAAAGATGATGTGTGCACAATTAAAGATATACCTCCAAGCAAGAAAATTATTGCTGAAATTCAAATGACCAGCAATAGATAGTTTTCTCTCAAGCTCAACATTGACTCGAAGGAAAAAGGAAAGAGCATAGCAACTGTAACACAAGAAGCCTTCCAGAAGGAAGCAAAGGATGAAAATTGGTTATGGCACTTGAGATTTGGACATCTCAATTTCGGAGGATTAAATTTGCTGCACAGAAAAGGAATGGTAAGAGGTTTGCCATTGATTGAGAAGCCTGACAGCCTATGTGAAGGCTGCATCTTGGGAAAGCAACACAGAGAAAATTTTCCTTCAGGGAAAAGCATAAGGGCGAAAGCACCTTTGGAGATAATCCACTCAGATTTGTGTGGGCCGATGCAGACAGCATCAGTTTCGGGCAGCAATTACATGCTGACCTTCATAGATGATTTCACAAGAAAAGTGTGGGTTTATTTCTTAAAATATAAGAGTGAAGTTTTTCAAAAATTTCGCCATTTTAAAGCTCTCGTAGAAAAACAGAGCGGACTGCACATTAAAGTCCTCAGAACCGACAGAGGAGGAGAATACATATCAAAGGAGTTTCTGCGTTTTTGCAGAGAGAACGACATACACAAGCAATTTACCACCCGGTACACGCCGCAACAGAATGGAGTCGCTGAACGGAAGAATCGAACCATAATGGAGATGGTGAGAAGCATGCTGAAGGCAAAGCATTTGCCGAATGAGTATTGGGCAGAAGCAGCAAACTGTGCTGTATATATTTTGAATAGATGCCCCACAAAAGCTGTAATGAACAAGGTTCTAGAAGAAGCGTGGAGTGGCAGAAAACAGGGAGTCACCCACATGAGAGTTTTTGGGTGTGTTGCATATGCACACATTCCAGACAAATTGAGAAAGAAGTTGGATAGTAAGGGGGAGAAGTGCATTTTCCTTGGATATTGTGAAGATTCCAAAGGATACAGACTGTATAACCCATCCACAAAGAAGTTTGTGATAAGCAGAGATGTGCAATTCATTGAAGAGGAAGCGTGGGATGGAAGCATTGAGAAAACATTCAATGTTAAAAACTGTTTGTCTCATGATGAAGATGAAGGAGATGTGGTTGAAATTAACAACCCATCCACTGCACAACCTCCAGCAGCGCAAGGACAGCAAGGGAAACCTCAAGCGGAAGCAAGAACACCCTTGAGAAGAAGCGGCAGTGGTTCACCGAGCACACCACATGGAGCAGAATTCAGTGCTTCATCAAGCACTGCTACGCCAAGTGAAAGAGGAACAAAGTTCAGAAGTCTTAGAGAAATCTATGAGCAAGAAGCAAATGAAGGTATGAATTCCTTATTTTCTTTGTATTGTCAAGTTGATGATCCTATTCATTTTGAAGATGCTATTAAAGATAGAAAATGGATAGAAGCTATGGATGATGAAATTAAAGCCATAGAAAAGAACAAAACATGGGAGTTAGTTGATCTACCAGAAGGTAAAGAAGTCATTGGATTTAAATGGGTCTATAAGACCAAAAGCAATGCTGAAGGAAAAATAGAAAGAAACAAGGCCAGACTTGTTGTCAAAGGATATAAGCAGAAGCATGGTATAGATTATGAAGAAACTTTTGCACCAGTTGCAAGAATGGAAACCGTGAGAGCAGTGCTGTCCATAGCAGCACAAAACAAATGGAAAGTATATCAGATGGATGTAAAATCTGCATTTTTAAATGGAGTTTTAATGGAAGAGGTATATGTGGAACAACCTCTCGGATATGAGAAGAAAGGCCAAGAGCATAAGGTTTGCAAATTGAAGAAAGCTCTTTATGGGCTAAAGCAAGCACCAAGAGTGTGGTACAGCAGAATAGACTCCTATCTATTGGAGAATGGATTTGAAAAATGTGAGGGAGAACCCACCCTCTACATCAAAGAAAATGATGGTAAGCTATTGATTGTTGTTTTATATGTTGACGATTTAATTTTTACTGGTAATGATGATTACCTTGTTGAGAATTTTAAAAAAATCATGAAAGATGAATTTTAAATGACTGATATGGGTTTATTAAGATACTTCTTGGGAATAGAAGTGGAGCAAGGTGAGAAAGGAATTTTTATATCTCAAGCAAAGTATGTGAATCAAGTTTTAGAAAGATTGAATATGCAGGAGTGCAAAGCTGCAATTACTCCCACAGTAATGGGATTGAAGTTGAGTAAAGATGATAGCAGTAAGGATTTTGATCCAAGTTTGTATAAAAGCATAGTTGACAGCCTCATGTATTTGACTGCAACTAGGCCAGATATTATGCATGCTGTTAGCTTAATTTTCAGATTTATGGAGAAGCCAAAAGAAGCACATTGGCAAGCAGCAAAGAGAATTCTGAGGTATGTGAAAGGAACAAAAAGATTTGGTATTTTATATACAACTTCAGAAAATTCAGAGTTAGTTGGATACACTGACAGTGATTGGGCTAGAAGTGTAGATGATCGGAAGAGCACTTCCGGTTATGTTTTTCATATGGGTTCAGGAGCCATTTCATGGGCTTCTAAGAAACAACCGATTGTAGCATTATCTACAGCAGAGGCAGAATATGTGGCAGCTACAGCAGCAGCGTGTCAAGCAATTTGGATGAGAAGGATGTTGAGAAGTTTGTGCCAAGAACAGGTAAAGGGAACTGTGATTTATTGTGACAATAGCTCAGCTATTGCATTGTCAAAGAATTCTGTGTTTCATAAAAGAACAAAGCACATAGACACAAAGTATCATTATATCAGAGAATTGGTAAACAATGGAGAAATTGTTTGGCGCATTGTAAAATAGGAGGAGCAATATGCGTACATTTTAACTAAACCAATGGGATTGTAAGATTGACTAATAAGAAAAATGTTTGGTATGATAGATAACCCAAGAAATTTAATTTTAAGGGGGGAGTGTTGAAATATTAAAGTCACTGCCAGTCATGGGCAGGAAGAAAAAGAGTACAAAGCAGCAGAATTTTGAGTGCACAACACTCTGTATTTAAGAAGGATGATGGAGAAATCCGTAAGGAAGATTTAGATTGTGATGGGCCGCAGCCACAACAGCAGAGAAGAAATTGAATTCATGATGGGCAGAGCCATTTTTTTCTACGGAGGAACAGACTTAATTAAAAACCAGTCATTTCGGGCTTTAAAGCCCTCAACAACCGCAGTGTCTTGTTGATGAAG